>VUQH01075574.1:0-14570 GCA_015106775.1 Etroplus canarensis
ACCTCATGATTCTCATTTGCTCTGACATGCACTGTGAGCTGTAAGGTCTTATATAGACAGATGTGTGCCTTTCCTAATCAAGTCCAATCAGTTTAATTAAACACAGCTGGACTCCAATGAAGGAGCAGAACCATCTCAAGGAGGATCAGAAGAAATGGACAGCATTACTTATGACCATGTGATATTTCAGTTTTTCTTTTTTAATAAATTTGCAAAAATGTCTACATTTCTGTTTTTTTTCTGTCAAGATGGGGTGCTGAGTGTACATTAATGAGAAATAAAATGAACTGTTTTGATTTTGGCAAATGACTGCAATGACACAAAGAGTGAAAAATTTAAAGGAGTCTGAATACTTTCCGTACCCACTGTATGCTTAATTGTCTTCTGATGAGAACCCATCCCAGTTTTCTCATCCAGAATACCCTGTAAGGATTCTCTTTTTCACATCACCCATATTGTGCCACAAGGGACAGCAGCGGCACACCTCAGTGACAATTTGAGTACACAAATACACTGAAAAATTGGTGAAATGGAAGGAAAGGCACATCTTATATTTAACAGGGTTATTTCCACTAGTTCTCCACTCTTTATGAACTGTCAGTGGACACATTTGTTCATATTTTACAGCTCTAATGTGTAGTCTTTTTGTCTTTTTTATGTTTGTTCTATAACAACACAATGAATCATGCAAGAAGCAGGAATGAAGGCTGGAAAAGAAGTACAATCTGGCAAAGGACTGGTGGAAAAAATAAAAAATGGATAATAAGGAAATGGGGAACCATTAAGTAACATATCACAGGCAATAATATTTCCAAATATATTTAATATCTACACTTTTTATAATGTTATAGATAATATACACATGATAAAACTGCCCTTTTATCGACATGTCATGAGCAGATGTAGTGTCATCACTGGTCCTGAAGAATAGACTGTAAGGACTTCATTGGTACGTTAGCAAACTGAGGTGGTACTTGTCTACAATGTAAAAAAAAATAATAAGCATTTTGTGGCATTAAATTTAAATGAGACCTTGTGCATCTTGGGGAATTTGGGATAAATATGATCAACCATTGCTGTCAGAAGACAAGTCACCAGTCTATTGCAGAGCTGACACAGGCAACTATTGACAATTTAGAATCACCAGTTAAGCTAATGAGCAAGTTTTTGGACTGTGGGAGGAAGCTGGAATACGTGGAGAGAACCCACACAGGCACAGGAAGAACATGCAATCTCCACAGAGAATGTGCCCCAGCTGGCTGGTAGATTCAAGCCCACTGTGAGGTGACAGTACTAACCAGGGCGCCACTGTGCTGCCCTTGTAAAATGTCTTGTATATTTAATAGATACAGAGAATATGCCTCTGCAGCTCTGTGTGTTGGACAATGTAGTCAGCAATACCGGAGCCCTGCAAGGGGCCGTTCTCTCTACTTTTCTCTTCACCCTCTACACCTGAGACTTTAGCTACTGCACAGAGATTTGCCACCTTCAGAAATTTTCTGATGACCCTGCAGTAGCGAGGCGTATCAGAGATGGTGATGAGGATGAGTACAGGACTGTGGTGAGTCACTTTGTCACGTGGTGTGAACAGAATCTGCAGGTTAATGTGACAAAAACTAAAGAACTGGTTGTGGACATGAGAAGGACAAGACATCAGTGAACCGTGTTTCCATCCATGAGGCCTGTGTAGAGATAGTGGGGGACTACAAATACCTCAGTGTTCACATTGACAATAAACTAGGCTTCACTGAACACACAGAAGCCATCTCTATTTTCTGAGACGTCCTAAGTCCTTCAATATTTGCTGGACGATGCTCAGGATGTTTTACGAATCTGTGGTAGCCAGTGCCTTCCTCTATGCTGTAGTGTGCTGGGGCAGCAGAATGAGAGCAGTGGACAACAACATACTCAACAAACTGATCTGGGAGGCCAGGAACATTGTGGTTGTGGAACTTGGAGGATTGAATGATTGTCCAAGTTAAGGACAAAATTGGACAATCCTTCACACCCTCTCCATGATGGGCTGGACAGTCACAGGAGCATGTTTAGCAGCAGACTCATTCTGGCACAATGCACCACAGAATGCCACTGCAAATCCTTCCTGCCTGTGATCATCAAACTCTACAATTCCTCCCTGTGATACCTAGACTAGTTTATTTCTATTGCCATATTTTATGCATGTTGTATATGGTTTTTAACTTTGGAGTTATTAGTTTGCATTTGAACTTTATACATACATGTTAATATATATAATCTTTATTCAATCTTCATACAAACCAATATCTCAGTCAGTCAGTCATTCTTTAAAAACAAACAAAAAACAAGCAAGGTGTAGTCATGTAATGAGAATATATATGTCATACACTTATCAGAATCAGAATCATTTATCAGTTCAAGGGAGAAATTGCCTCATAAGAAAACAATTAATTTTTTTTGTGAAATCTTCCATTATTACTCTTCACAATGTATCTGTTAATTTTACAAAGACATATATGTGACATTACAGAATGTATACTTATTTTATTGCAAAGTGCCACAAGAAGCATCTGATTTTAGATATGTATTTACATAATTCAACTTGAAATTAACAGTTCCATTTATTACATAAATATTGCATATTTTTGAAATTACTTTAAATTGGTGACTGTGGTTTCAATCTCTTTTTATGTGAAAAAACTCATTTTTCCTGAAAAAAGAATTTATGGTTCACAGTTAATTTTTTTAGCTTCTTTTAAGTTAGGCATGTTAATTCACAGTTAATGCATTAAAAATAACAAGACAATTCTGTACATTATTGGAAAATAATATTTTTTAAAATTTTATGCTTACACTGTAACACCAAGTGTATCATTTTTGATACATATGCGTTCTTAAGACCTTTTCATCATGAGTGGGATTTTTTTCCTGAAAAAGCTGATTTATTATGATAAACAAGTGAAATGTAGAAGAAACGAAACAAACTCATGCAAACTTAAAAAAAAACAATAAACAAAAGCATATACAAATTGATGTAATTAATATAATTTTTTTTTTTTTTTTTAATTAGTTATAGGGTCCAATAAACACCCCAGTTTCAAAAAATTTGACATTTTTGGCAGTTATTTCATGGTTCCAGTTTTACAGGGTTAAGATGTTGCGGCTAAATAGCTAATGTTCTTCCCTGTATCCCTTTATTTTTAGACAGTCATCAAACAAGCTAATAAGGATGATTGAACTCATCTTTAAAAGTGAGATAAGACTAAGCTGTTGTAAACCTTTAGAGTTATATATGAAGGCCTTCCAAGTGATAGACAGTACTTCGGTGCAATATCTGATATACAATGGTTGATTAAAGGAAAAAAGTAGCAGAAATAGCTCTATTAAGGTGTTGGGTCACCGTATGCTACCAGAGATGCTTCATTGCAGACTGCCGTTGACTCTACTGCAGCAATGAAACAGCCTTTAAATGATAGTCCATCATTTCTTGTTTTGACGATTGTAGTGGAGAGCAGTGTCTAATACATCAGTCCAAAATCTCCTGTGTGGAGGATTATGTGTTTAGAGGAGGCCCCTCCATTTTGCTGAAAGCCTTAAAACTGTCAAACTGATGGAATATCCTCTGAGATTAGTCTCTTTATCTGTGCCTGAAATGGTGTCTTTTCTATCTGATCTTAAGAATATGTGTTGGAGAGTTACATCAGCCTTACCTAAGATAGATGGGCAGGCATGGTGAATTTTTATAAAGATGCCCTGCCCTGCCTCGGGAGAATAAACTTAGGAACTGGGTGACAGTATGCTTTGACAGCATGTGTTCACCCTCCTTGTTACTGAGTTTGCTGCATAAAATGTTTCTGCATGTAGCATTTGAGTCTCTCAAATATTCTTCCTGTGCAAGTGAATGTGATCTTGCAAGTTTTCCACAATGACAGATGTTCAGCTAGGTTGAGGTCTGGTGACTGTGAAGCCCCGGCGCATAATTTGCATGATTGTTATACTCATCAAGCCATGCAGTGACTGCTCATGCAGTAACCTCCATGTAGGCACTGTCATGCTGGAAGGGACCACTTAACTTGGTCTTATGAAATATTTTTCATTGTCCCCTTCTGCTGTTTTTTAGTGTGTTTATGTTTTATGCCTGTGAAACCCTTTGAAACTTTATCATGTGATATTGGGCTATACGAGTAATATACAAATACATTGATCTGAAAGTCTCAAAGTATCCACATTAGTGCCAGGACCCAAGGTTTCCCCACAGAATGCAGTGTAATGAAAAAATCAATCTTATTCACTTCACTTGTCAATGGATTTAATGTTGCTGACCAGGGAAAGAAGAAAAAGTGAAACTGTTTGATTTGGATGGACTTTCAAAGAGCAAACTACATGTTACTGTGATTTTGAAACACTCATATATCACATAATAATAGGATGACAGCATGACTATATCGTGTTGTCTCCCAGTTCTAGTAGTCTGTCTGTGTCTGTGCAGAGCATGCTCAAATACCACAATCACCCTTGACCCTGCAACAAAACGAGTGAAGCACACATCTGTCTTGTCATATTTTGATATTTTCCCTTCTCACCTCTTCAAGTATCCTCATTACTTCACCACTGAATGAATGAGCAGCTTCTTTCCTGAGGGTCGAAGGTATATTTGCCATCTAATCCTGTACCATATTGTCTGTCGGAGCCTTGCTGCCACATTACAGGAGAAGGAAAACGTGTTGTCTGTCACTGTGAAACATCAAGAACCCTTTTAGCTATTGAGTTGTGTGTGTCTACTTTATTCATCCAAAGATGTAAATAGTTGTTGTGGTGATATGTAACACAGGTATAGGATAGGTTTGTAGGCAAATAGCAAAATATGATACATCTTGTTTAAGAGCAAATCAACACCACATATATGCGAATAAAAACCATCACAAACATGATCGTGGGTAGAGGATAAACATTAGGATCTCATATTCTGTTCAGCACAAATCCCTGTTTTTTTTATTTTTTTGGACAGCCTTACTATTTCTCCCTGACCATGTCCCTTTGGTGTCCTCACATGTTGCAGCATATCCAACTTTAACTTAGTTGTGGCTTGATATAACTTTCAAGGTTACAGCCTCATCTATACTTAAATGACCCCATATGCTAGAGATGGAAGTACACTATGCCCTGGACAGAAAGTTCAGACAGAGAAAGTTATAATGGAGGGGAGGAGAGAGGGAGATGAAGTGAGAAAATATAAAGAACAGAGGGGTTGAGAAGGCAGAGGATTGAAATTAAGGAAAGGTCAGCAGAGGACATGAAAGAAATGGGGCGGCACCAGGAGGGAGAGAGCTATCTGGTTTGATAAGGAAATGTATTTTCAACTCTTCTCTTCCTCCCTCCATCTTTCTCTATCTCCACCTGGCCCTTGTCCTTTTACACTTATTCCATCACTCCTTGAACAACAATTTCTTCCTAACTACTCCCATTTAGTCCTCCCCTGCTTTCTCCTCCACACCCATCTCCATGGCTTCTAGTTCCATCTCCCCCGCCCTCATTTCTGCTTTTCTTATGCTGGCTTCAATTGCTTCCACTTGTTTTCTCACATCATTATTCCTTTCTCTTTTAATCCTTCCATTTGTCCTTTTTCTTTCCAGTTTGGTGGCAGTCTCCCGGTGCAGTGGTTGAGCCACAGGGACCCGCTGACAAATCGATACATCACTGTAATTAATTCTGTCGGCGCTCAAAGTATTTAATGAGAGGCCTCAAACCCCCCCTTCTTGCATGTGGGTTCGGCACAGTCCAGTTCAGTGGTTAATGGAGAGGAGGCACCCATGTGCAGCGAAGTGCTGCCACTGGTAGGTGAGGGGCAGGAGATGATGCAGGTGAGGTGTGAGAGTTTGGGGGAAGGAAGGCAGGTTTAAGGTGTTGGAGGTTAATCTGAGCATCTCTCTGGGTGATGGATTGGTCCAGGTGGTTAATTAGAATGGGTAAAGGCTAGATGTAAAATGTGTGGCCTTGGGAGTGAAGAACCATGAGCCAGGCAGAAGTTAAAAGTGTGTATGTGTGAGAGCATGTGTGCATAATGTGTGTGCTTACATGTCCATTTAGTTACAGCTTTTCTTTGACAACATGACACTGGCGATCTCCTGCACTGGATAAGAGGTGTGTTTTCCCATCACAGAGAGAGGGAATAACATTAAGCAAAAGTGAAACAGGGATTAATGCTCAAAAAAAGATTTCATTAGTGAGATAAAGCAGCAGAATCTTTAAAAAAAACACTGGCAGATGTAAGGTGAAACGATAAGAAAACAAAGAGCAGAGGGCTGAAAGACAAGCATGTTCTCCAGTTTGAAGAGTGCAAAAAGCCGGGCAGCAAAGGGGAGAAGAGGAACCGATATTGGGCGATATGGTGTGTTTATGAGCCTAAGCTTGTTTTTGGTGTGAGCATGTGGTAGGGATGGGGAATATAAAGGAAAGTGAATCATTAATATCAGCGGCATAAGACACTAATGAATAACACGGGGATATATTGCGTCTCTCTCTCTCTCTCTCCCTCCTGCAGTGGATTTGTTTCTTCTTGCTTTAATGAGAAACACCTGTTAGAGCTCCTTGTTAGGCATCCCTTGCTCAGACCCCATTAGACTTGTAGTTTTTCTCTGTAAAGTCTGTGTGTGTATGTGTTACAGGAATGAGAATTTGAATGTATTCAGTTATAAAAAATTATCCAGTTTTGAAGAGAACATTGTCAAGCCTTTAGAAAACAAAAAGCAAAAAAGGTTTAAGTTTATAATGTAAAATCAGAAATACATTGTGTGAGAAGGAAAACACATTCCTGCGCATTCTGTAGGTGGACATACAGAAGATAATATTATGCAGTAGAGCAAATTTGAAGTACATTCATTGTTTCTTTTTTTAGGGAAGTGGAAGAAATTATAAGTAAAGCTTTTTAATTATGTAATTACTTTCCTACATTCATATAGACAGTGCTTTTTCCAATATTTTCCAACAGTATTAGGGATTTCAGTTGGAAATGTAGTAGTTATCTTACAGTTATGACATATTAACTTTGCTATTTTGAGGGAAACTTTCCGAAAAATTGATGGATGGTTCAATTTAGTCTATACTTTGAGTGGCCGAACTGGTTCTAACTCCTCAGAGGGACCAGCTGTGTAGGGAGACTGGTTCTACCAAAACAGCATGAAATGTGGACTCGTGGTAAATCCAGGTCTCAAGTCCAATTTAGAGATCACCTGTACTGATGCGACATTTCAATCCTTTCCACAGTGTGTATACAATATGCCAGGTTATGATATTAAGACTTGTTTGCTTCTGCAGGATAAATGGATGTTTTGTAGGGCAAGTGAAAGTGAAATGTACTTAGCCTACCAGCCGAGGTAAAAATTAAGGGGAAACTCAATGTCTTCACTTTATGTGCTACTCATCACTCCACTATTTGTTTAACAAAATAACCACTGCATTCAGAAGCTGCCTTGCTGCCTATGCTGCCTTTTTAAAAAAATAAAATGTGCGCTTTCCCCCCAATCATTATTCTGCAGAACTGGAACAGCTCACAGTTCAAACAGAGTTCCTCTGTAGAACAGTCAATGATGTTCCTTTAGGCTCTGCATTGCATCCATACTGATGCAGAAATGTCATTGTGGATTCTTTTAATTAGATTTATAAAGCTGCAGATATCCCTCTGTGTTCTGTGAGAAAATGGTCATGTGCAGATAAGCTTAAGTCCCACGGCCACAGTTATCCATAAATGGTTGTAAGATGGCTAACATGGGTCTGGTTTGCACAGCTGTGGCTATTTATAGCACCTATACTGCTAATTCATCACATGTACCTCTAAGCCATCACAGTGGTGTCTCATCATCATTATTAAATGTCAAATGGATGATTAATCTGTGGAGCTCATATTAGGAAAAAGGGAAGTAAAGGCTTAAATGTAAATAAAAAGCATGAGACAAGTCATCCATCCATCCATCCATCCATCCATCCATCCATTCATATGTCCATTTTATTAACTGCATATCCAGTTCAGGGTTGCAGGGGGGGTGGAGCATATCCCAGCTGACTTAGGGTGAGACCATTCATTCATCAACTATTTAAAATTATGTTTATGAATGTTCTTCTGAGAGACATTTACAGAATGTTATTTAAACTGCAAAATAATAACACAATCATTGAAATTGGCAACAACAACCTTAGGCATTGCCTTTTCAGTGAGAAATTTGTTTTTCCAAGTTACGTGCCCAGCACTGTCTGTGCATGTCATTAATAGTGTGTCAAGACTCAGAGAAACAACAGGATGTGTGAGTGACTGATATGTTGAGTATAATGTTTCATATAGAGGTAGGGATCCTTCTCCCAAAGCCAGTGAGGTTCATTAACTTCGGTATGATGATACTGACAGTTGGTCTGGATAACATACAAACAAATGCTGCAGCATATTACCAAACAAAATGGCCCTGCTTAGAAGAAAACCTGACAGGCTGTCTGTGTAAGCTGGTATTATGATGATAGCTGGACATACAGTAGAAGAAGTGCACTCAGTTCTGATGTTCAAATGGTCAGCATTTAAATTTGTTGTGCCAGTGCCACCTAACCTGCCTCCAAACACAGACTTTTTTGTTTCTTAAAAGGGAAAATGATTATACACTGTATACAGGAACACCTACTTGGGCTGTGTCAGATGGTACAGGTAGTTAAAGAACAGGAAGGCCAGCTCAGATTTAGCCAAAAAGAACCTGTTCTGGAAATAAAAGTCTTTGGACAAATGAAAACAAGATTACTTTGTATCAGACTGATGGAAGACAAAAGTATGGAGAAGCGAAGGAACAGCTCATGAGCCCAACCACATCACATCTGTCAAACATGGAAGTAGTGTTGTAGCAAAGGCTTGTATGGCTGCCAGTGGAACCAGGTCACTAATGTTTATTGGCGATGTAACTGCTGATACAAACAGTAGGATCAATCCTGAAGTGTACAGGGCTATACTCTTTCCTCATATTAAGTGAAAAGCTGCAAAACTACACAGATGGACAGTGACTCAGTGATTACTGCAAAAGCAACCCAGGAGTTTCTCAAGGCAGAGAAATGGAAAATTCTTCAATGGACAAATCAGTCACCTGATCTCAAACCAATATAGCATGCTTTTCAGTTACTGAAGACCAAACGGAAGGCAAAGAGACCCACAAACATGCAGCAGCTAAAGGCAGCTGCAGTAAAGGCCTGTCAGAGGATTTCAATAGAGGAAACAGAATTTAGTGACGTCCATATGGTCTAGACTTTAGGCGGTCAAAACAAATCTTATTTTTCAATTAATTTTCCTTTGAGCGATTACTTTTGACCCTCTAAAAATGGGAAACTAGATACACTGCACAAAAAAAAAAAAAAATTAAAGGAACACTTTGAAAACACATCAGATCTCAGTTACAGAAAAAAAAAAATCATGCTGGATATCTACACTGATATGGGCTGGTTAATGTGTTAGGATTGATTCCTGGGGGATCTCCTCCCAGATCCTCCATGAACTGCCTGCATACTTTTGCCACATGAGGCCAGGCATTGTCGTGCACCAGGAAAAACCCAGGACCCACTGCACCAGTGTGCAGTCTGACAACGGGTCCAAGGATTTCATCCCAATACCTAATGGCAGTCTGTAGAGGTCTGTGCGTCCCTCCATGGCTCCCCAGACCATCACTGACCCACCACGAAACTGGTCATGCTGAACGATGTTAAAGGCAACATAACATCTGTTTGATTTAAAATCCACTGTAGTATTGTACAGAGGCAAAATTACACACAGACACACACACTAAATAAATAAACAATTCAAAGTGTCAGTGTCCCAAACGTATACACTCAAATATGGGGCAAATGACTGATATGATAAATTCAGTTGTCTTTTTTAATTTCAGTTCAGTTTCCAAAACCCTGCTTTCTGTTATTTTTCTACAATTTTCTGTTTTCCTGTCCCACTTCACCCCATGTTGCTTGTGTTTTACAGACTATACCAGAACTTTTACTCTTCATCTCACCTCACTTTTTTAATTTAAAATTGTCCTGGAGGCCAATGTTAGCTTATATCACTTAACTGTTTTAATATATGTCCGTCTCAATGCTCATTTCATCTTTCTGACTCTTGCTTTGTCCACACACACAAGGACACAAACACACCCGCACACACACACACTAGTCTGCCACTTAGAAATAAGTGTGTATGTGACTGCCAATGAGGTGATTAATGACTTGTTTGTTTGTCGTTCTTACTATATCCATTCCCTTCATCTTAATTAAAGATATAGCTGCTGATTTGGCAGGACCCCGCCTGTGTAGAGCTGTTTATACAGCTGATTCTTATAATACAGTCCTCGCTGTTGACTGTTAAGCTGAAGCTCTACAGTAGTTTGATAAATGTGTTTTAACTTACTTTTTGATGGGGAGAAGATGATTATTTTAGTAAAATGCAGACCTCTCCAGAGTTTTGATGAAGCTCCCTGTGAATATGCATCGTGTCCGTACGTGTGCTGATAAGTGTCTGCGATATTTCACAAATGTTAATGTCCGATTCTGTTTGTTGTCTGTATCATATTTCCCTTATGTGCTTGCAGATGCTTTAGCATAATTAGATTCACCTAAATTTCGGGAACTTCTAGGGAGTTCTCAGGAGATGTACATAAAGGAGGAAGGTGTCCAATGTGCCACAAACCAAAATAAGTTGATGGTGAAACCTAATGCAGCCTAAAAATCTATGCTATATCCAGAATATAATAGGGGGGGATGCTAAATATTTTGGTTTTATATTTTTCTCTCATACTGAAAGTACACACTGTAGTTTGTTGAATTTAGTGCCATGAACCATTACAAAAGCCTTAGAAATCTTAGACCGTGAACTGACTCTACTGTGTTTGTATGTGTGTGTTTATGACGAGCGCAGGGTCAAAGTTTACAGTCTTGCACAGTATTCATATTTTGTAACAGAAGATCACCAAAAACATTCTAAGATTCTTGCATTTACCTCCACTGAAAACAAACTTTGAGGGAGGCTTTTATTTGAGGATGACCTTTATTTTCCATCAAATTTTAATAAAAGTGTTTGCCTGTTTTGAAATACTCCTGTTTGCTTTGTACATTTGTTCATGCTGTTTCCTTTTAATGTAATTTTAACATTCCCTTGATGTGAAAATTTCTGTTCCATTCAGTCAGTGTCATTGTTCAGTGAGAATGTAGGGTGTAGCGTGCCCTAAGTGTAGCAAAGCTGACAGAAAAAGTGCGGTGGAAGTTTTGAATGGGCATGTAGCGTATCTGATGTTCTCACAGAAGTTTTTTTTTTTTTTGGCTGGATTCCCTGATATTGGAGAACCTGAGAATGCCATTCAAATAGTTTGTTTGACTAGAGCATTTCGGCATACTAACACTAAAACATTTGAACCTCTGGTTCTTTTACTTAAAATGTATAGTTTGGGGTGGTAGAAAGATATAGCCAATATGCAGTCTGTGCAAAAAAGCCCTTACTGGCTGATCTGAATGACTACACTAACCACTGAACTACCATACAAAAAAACTTCAAATCACTGGAGTAAAAATCCAGCTGAAGGCGGTAATGCATGCTGCATTATAAACTGAACACAGTGTTTCTAGCTCTCTGACTGAACTGTACTTAAACATAAAAAGACTTTCTGTGTTTCTCTGTGAGATGCATGCAAGCTGCTGTGTCCCTATGTGGAAAGACCATGTGGAATTCAGTGTATGTGTGTCCGTGTGAGTGTGTATACAACTGTGTTTGGTGCAGCACTGTGTTAAGGCTAAACACACTTAAGGCTAAGCAATCAGTGAGTAAAGTTTCCCCGCCGCTGTCATTAAAGCTCCACATAAAAGCTTAAGCTGCTTTTATCCTTCCAAGGAAGAAAGGGAGAATGTCAGCACATAATTAAATTAGATGAAAGGAGGGGAATTAGAGGCTTCCTCCTCTTTAAACACAAACGACTTAATCAGAACCTTGGGCTAAATGAGAGACAGACGGCTACATGATCACGGGGAGGATAAACATCCATCTCCTTGCCTACATCGTTTTTGCTGTTTCACCGTTCTTCCTGTCTTTATTACCTCTCTTACGTGCAGTATATCTTCTTGAGACAAAAATATGTAATATTTTCTTGTGCGAATCTCTGGATTTTGCTTTCTTTTACTAAATTCTCTACCCACCGTCTCTGTGTTTGTACGATCAGTTCACTCCTTTATTCTAAAATATGCGCAAGCACCCTTTCCACCTTCCATTTTCCATGTCTCAGCCCACAAATTCTATTCTGCTCCAATGTCTTAAAATGTGGTTTGAAGAAAAAAAAAGAAAGAAAGACAGAAAAAAGGGACCTTGAATTCACCACCTACAGCATACAAAATTTAAAGTGTAAGAAGCTGTTGGACCTTGATGTATAAGCTCTTATTGATTTTGGAATATGAATTTCATCATACTAGATATTGATCTGTTTCATCTACCCCCTCAGAGAATGGCAGTTTATTTTTATGTGATCCTTATAACCACTAGTTGAAGGACAGAATGATGCAATGGAGTACATGAGTAAAAAAGCTTCTGTGAATTTGTTTGTTAGACGGAGCTTTCCCTTTAATGTCTGGGAATGTTTCCGATCTGAAATGAGATCCACTGCATCTGACACTAATTTGTGCTAATTAAGATATCAGGAGGAAAGTTTTATATTTTGCAGGGTGGTAAAATCTGTAAACTCTCAGTATGTAAAAGAGAGAGGAATTATAATGTAATTTAGTCAAAGACTGGAAACTGAAAAATACCTTGTCTGACTCCATCCACTGATTTAAAAAATAAACAAACATCTGCCTTAAGGTCACTAAAGCATTGAAATATGTTTATTAAAATTCAATACAAAATTCATACGAAAATGGAAGTGAAAAATAAAATCTTGTGAACGGTGTCAGTTTTCTTTTCCCAGTATTAGATGTTGTACTGAAGCACCTACTGTTGCTCCTGTACAGCATTTGCACATAGTTGCATCATACAGTTATTTACCAAAGCTTATCAACATTTTCCATTAAATCCAGTATGCCAGAAATGTGCAGTGTGCATTGTAGATACTACAACCTGGCTTGATTGAAGGAATCCGAGGAATATGAGTACCTCATAGTTAGGTTCACAAGTTCAAAAGTGCATAAACACTTCCATCTTCAATCCTTCAGTCCACACTCAACTTTGCAGGCATTAAAGTGGCTAAAATCAGTGCATCAAATGTCAAAACTTTTTACCATAAAGTCATAGGGGCTGCCTGGAATTCAGATAAAACAGTGCCATGGGATGCTTTACATACAACCTGAATTCCAGAAAAGTTAGGAATTTCTTTAAATTCGAACAAAATGAAAATTTAAAGACTTTCAATTCACATGAGCCAATATTTTAGTCACAACAGAACATAGATAACATAACAAATGTTCAAACTGGGAAATTGTACACCTTAATCCACTAAATGAGCTAATTTCAAATTTGTTGCCTGCTCCCAAAAAAGTTGGCACAGGGGGGACAAATGACTGAAAAGGCAAGAAAGTTAAAAAAGATTCAGCTGGGAGAACATCTAGCAGGTAATTAGGTTAACTGATATCAGGTCTGTAACATGATTAGCTATAAAAGGGATGTCTTAGAGAGGCAGAGTCTCTCAGAAGTAAAGATGGGCAGTAAGGGACAAGGCCGAAGACCTTTATTGGATGCCCGTGGTCTTCGGGCCCTCAGACGACACTGCATCACTCATCGGCATGATTGTGTCACTGATATTACTAAATGGGCCAAGGAATACTTCCAGAAACCACTGTCGGTTAACACAATCCACCATGCCATCTGCAGATGCCAGCTAAAGTTATAGCATGCAAAAAGGAAGCCATATTTGAACATGGTCCAGAAGCGCCATCATGTCCTGTGGGCCAAGACTCATTTGAAATTGTCTGTTTCAAAGCGGGGAAGTGGTCAGACGAGTCCAAATTTGACATTCTTCGAATTCGTCGGTAATCATGGACACTGCGTCCTACAGGCTAAAGAGGAGGGAGACCTTCCAGCGTGTTATCAGTGTTCAGTTCAAAAGCCAGGATCTCTGATGGTATGGGGGCGCATAAGTGCATATGCTATGGGCAGCTTGCATGTTTTGGAAGGAACTATAAATGCTGAAAGGTATATAAAGGTTTCAGAGCAACATATGCTCCCCTCCAGATGACCTCTATTTCAGGGAAAGCATTGTGTATTTCAGCAGGACAATGCAAAACCACATACTGCAGCTATTACAACAGCATGGCTTCATCTGGGAGTCCAGGTGCTGAATTGGCCTGCCTGCAGTCCAGATCTTTCACCTATAGTGAACATTTGGTGCATCATTAAACAAAAAATACTTCAAAGACAACCACAAACTCTTCAGCAGCTGGAAACCTACAGTATATCAGGCAAGAATGGGACCAAATTCCAACACCAAAACTCCAGAAACTCATAACCTCGATGCCCAGACGTCTTTAAACTGTTTTGAAAAGAAGAGGAGATGCTACGCCATGGCAAACATGCCCCTGTCCCAACTATTTTGAGACCTGTAGCAAGCATCAAA
>VUQH01075575.1:0-13026 GCA_015106775.1 Etroplus canarensis
GCGACTGTAGGAAGGAAGAACTCCCTTTTAACAGGAAGAGACCTCCGGCAGAACCAGGCTCGGGGAGGGGCAGCCATCTGCCTCGACCGGTTGGGGGTGAGGGGAGAGAGAAGACAGAAAGGAGAGCAAAGAGAGACTCAGACTATGGGAGAGTGAAAACAACATTCAATGACATGCAGCAGCAACAAATAAATGCATGGGGAGTGAAAAGAGGTGGGTGGAGAAGAAATGCCCAGCACATCATAAGAAGCCCCCCCAGCAACCAAAAAATATTGCAGCATAATCAAGCCCTAACTAAAAGCTTGATCAAAAAGGAACGTTTGAATCCTTATCTTAAAGTCAAATCAAACCCATTCCAAAATCATCTATGAATGCCCCATGATTACAGGGGCATCTGCCTTCTTACCACAGTTATAAGTTATAACTGAGTGTTCCAAATGCCAGGCTGACCCAGTGTCTGAAATCAGTGGAATATCTTGCCAAATGGACTTAGAAAAAACAGAGCTTGTATTGATCACATTCACTCAAACTGGTTGGTTTAAAACTCCTCTTGGTGTTAAACAAGGTGATGATCTTTCTCCTACTTTGTTTACAATTTATATGAATGACTTGGCTTTTGAAATCAAAGAATCTAATTTAAGGGTTCATTTGGAGGATTTCACTTTGGGTGTTTTGTTGTATGCAGACGATATTTAAATAAACCACCACTCAGTATGGTTTCAACAGCAGAGTAAATCCATCAAGTCTCACCTCCTCATCCTCTTCGTCTGTACTCTTTCCTGATGGAGTGGTCGAGCTGTTCTTCCCCTCCTCCCCAGAAGTGGTGCTATCTCCATTGGGAGCTTTGGTTCCTTGCTCTGCCTCCCACTCCTGCAGCACCTCCTCCAGGTTGAATCGCCGCCGGTAGTTCACAAAAAAGTTCTTCACCTGGCCCACCGTTTTGTTACCGATCACATCAGCGATGGCTTGGAAGTCTTTTCCATACTTTCTGACACCTGTAGAGCAGGTGCAGATGGATCATTACGATGAAACAATTCTCAAACTTACACCAACTCACAAATCCATCCATCCATCCATCCTCTTCCGCTTATCCAATTCAGGGTCACTGGGGGCACTGGAGCCTATCCCAGCTGTCAGAGGGCGAAAGGCGGGGTACACCCTGGACAGGTCGCCAGTCTGTCGCAAAGCCAACATAGAGCAACAGACAACCATTCACACCTACTGTCACTTTCAAATCGCCAATTAACCTAACCGCTTCGTCTTTGGACTGTGGGAGGAAGCTGAGAGAACCCATGCAAGCATGGGAAGAACATGCAAACTCCACACAGAAGGGCCTAAGCTGGCAGGCAGCTGGATTCGAACCCAGACCGTCTTGCTGTGAGGTGACAGTTATAACCAGCGCACCACCGTGCTGCCTGTCCAAATTCTCTATCAGTGAAAAAAAGAACAAGCGTAATTATCAATTTGCATTTTGTTGTTGATGATGATGTTATTGTTGTTGGTGTTGGTGATGGCGTGTTATGATGTTTTACTGGCTTAATGCAGGTTTTTACCACCATATTGATCTTTCAATAATAAATTTTGTATTGTAATTACTTTTGTATCAATTTCTTAATAATTTTAAAAAGATTTATTTTCATCTTATTTGTATTTAATTTACTTATAGATCTATTTTTGTTATCATTTTATAGATATCTTTTAAGTATTTATGTTAATGATTTTTTTTGGTATCGATATCAGCATCGCTGAAAAAAGTACCATACACTAACGGTCTCCTATCGAAAGGAAAAATGTTGGTTATTGCCCACCCCTCCCAGCAAGCCTCTGTGTTTGTCTGCTGGTTGGTGCTGGTGAAATTGTCCACACTGGATTTTTAGAGCTTACTCTCTGCCTGCTGTGGTGAAAAAATGCTCTAAGAGTGAGAACCAACCATTTAACTTTCAGGAAGTTCTTCTTCATGGATGTGATCTGGTGGATTTAACATTTCAAGCCTGTACGCAGCTGCTGTTATTACATAAAGCTTACCTTGAACAGCCAGGAGCTGCTCATCTGTGGTCCAGCGGGCATTCACCTTCTGGTTACACTATAGAAGATCAAAGTTAAATGAATGACACGCTCAAAGATACAAAGTCACAGATTTTCTCAACAGGGATGCTGATATGAATACTTTAACAAACTGCAGGAAACCCATTACCAGCGAGGAGTTTCATGCAAAGATCCTAATATTGTTCTGTGTCAAGTGTGTTTGTACCTCAGGCAGCCTGAACTCTTCGATCCCAGACTCCAACATGTGTTTTAGTCCGCTGTTCATTTGTTTGGCGTTCTGGACCTGAACAATTGGACAACATGCAGAGGTGAGCTTTAACAACCTGTTTTCAGACGTCCACTGCTGCTCTGATCTTTTTTAGATGGTTAGATGTAATTAGCCAAGTGTATTTTCTATGTCTGGTACCTTACCCTCTTAGTTTAACTGAACTTCAGCATGGTTAGTATAGATTTACACCTTCAAACAGCCTGTCACTGGATTTCAAAACCAAAGAAGTCACAAGGTCACAAAAGACGCATTTGTACGTGCTTTCATTGCTAAGTCCGGTGGCTTAAAGGTACACTTGATCTGTGGCTGGACATGAATTAATTCTAATGCGGAGACCTCCATGAATTTGCTGTTTAATAGTTTTGGGGTTTTTTTTGTTTTTAAAGCTATTTGGATTCTATATATTTTCTTTATTGTCAAAGTAGGCCACTTTTACTTGGATTCATTTGCAAAAACTCAGGTAGGACTCAAAGTGGCCGGAAAGCTTTATAGCTGCTCTGTTTCAACAAAAACATGGTGTTCATTTAATGAAAAATCTAAGCTAGCAAACCAAATAATGATCAACAGTCCACTGCAGAGCAGTCACGTGTTAAAAGGTTTGAGTTATTTACACCTATTAGTAGACACAAGCCCCTCTCACCGTGGAGGGCTGCGTCAGGAAGGGCATCTGATGAAAAACTTCTGCTAAATCACCATAGCGTATTAATCTGCTGTGGCGACCCCTTGGGGAGAGTATAAAGGAGCAGCCAAAGGTAAGATTGACAGTATAATTTATAAGACTCAGGTATGTTTTGCAGCTCCACACTGATGTTTTTGGTCAAAAATGGCTCTTTTGATAGTAGAGTTTTCTGCTACATGTTGCAAAGTGCAACTGCAGACCTGTCATGGTCCCCTGCCCTCTGGGCCAGGATCTGCCTCCTTTCTCTCTTTCCCCTCTTCTCTTTCTCTCTCCCTCTCCTGTGGGTGTGGGTTGGGTCCTAATTATTATGTGCTCTAGTTCTAGGTATGGGTGTGACTGTGTGCGGAGTTGAGGCTGCTCACCTGTTTCTCACTACTCGTTATCACAGCGTTTAAACCCGGCAGTCTAGAACGGAGCTACTCGTAACGTAGTAGGCCTGGGCAGTCTAGCTCTAAGTCTTGTAGTTATCTTGTCAAGTGTACTTACTGACGTCTGGTCTCTGTTCAACTCAGGACCATCTGTTTCACACCTGGACCACCCACGGACCCTGCCTGACTCACTCCTCTTCGATTAAGCCTGCCTCAAGGACACACTGGAAATCTCTCTTTAGGCTCAGCCTCCCCAACCCCAGATCCAAACCACCAGTTATCTTGTCATTAAAGCTTGCAAATACCATGTCACTGTGTCTTTTTGCTTTTGGGCCCACACCACTATCCTGGCAAAGCCAAAATGTCAATGGATGTGCCCAACCGGCTGAAAATCCATCCTGAGTCACTTGAGGTTATTGTAATGTATTAAGTATAGAAAGAAAGTGACACGTTTTCTTGCTGTATTGCAAAAAAAATAATGACATTTATAATTTACTGAAAAGTCAAGGAGGCCCAAAAACAGTCATATCCAGGACAACGGCCCTAGTTCTTGACTAGCCCTAACCCAGCTTCATTATGCCATAAATAAACCTAATAATGGTGTTTGTGTATAGACGGCAGAGAAGAACAAGAAAACATTCATTTGATGAACATTACAATCCACACCAATACTCTTAGGAGTAGCAGTTCTTGTGAAAATGGAAAAATGACCCATAAAACGACAAATATGACCTTAACCTTGAGCACAATTTGGGCAAAGGCCCATTAGGTGATCATTGTGTGTAAGTTAGATTGAATTCAGAACAATATTCTATGAGAAGTAGTGATTATTGTGAATTGTGGATGGATACAAGCCTTGCCATGGCATTAGTGCACAGTCCTTCGGGTGGTTGAGCTAGCAATGTTTTGATTTGATTCTTTCGACATTTTCCCTCAGTTCTTGTGTGAAATCAACTTAAATGAGCCTTATTATGCGTCCTGCTTTAAGTTAAAAAGCCAAATTCTCAGTCCCACATTTTTCCCCTTTGTGTACCACTTTGGCTACACAGAGTGAGGCATCTTGGGACTGCAACCTATACAGAGGCTACAGGGATGTCCAGTCCTCCAAAAAGCAAACAGTGTTTCGCCTACTGGCAGTGACAAGAAGCAGAACTCAAATGTTTATTGGTTCAAATGTTGGCTTGAAAAGAAAAGAGAACAACAACAGAGTTCACTAAATAGGAGAACTAAAAGAAAAAAGTATGGTTGAGAGGCACAGAAACTGACTGCAGCAGATATGGTTCCATGGTTTAGTTTCACGACAAAGAAGTTGTATACAACTTCTGTGTTCTCCGTGGAAGAGACTAATCTAAAAGGATCGACAACAGCACAAACATAAACAACAGCAGTCCACACTACCAGTTGTTCCACATATTTCTGGGTCGCCTCCTGCTGGCTGCTTGAGTCTGGTTGTTGTGGTTGCAGACTCCCACCCTCACCGTTAATAACTAGATTCTGTGACAGACATGCATGCCAGCTCTCGCACTGACCCACTCATGCATACAAACTTACACTAACACAGAACCATTGGTTGTCATTATCGTTTCATTGTATCTTTTGTATCCCTTCTCGGCTATTTGTCTTGTTGTCTCACATCTTTCTTATTTTTCTATCCCCTCAACCTGTCATGTCCAGTAACTTCACCTCATTTAACAATAAAGTATGTCAGAAATTAAACAACAAGAGGAGCTTACTGAGCCCCTCTTGGCAAATCTTCAGCACAGAAAGGCTTCAAGATGACCGTGTTGGATGCCAAGTTGATGGACAGAACAGGTATTTTTTTTTAAAAAAAAAGCAGGAATTCAAGGCGGTGTGCAAACAGTCATATCCAGGACTATGGTAGAAGCTGCTCACCAGCCCTAACCCAGCTTAAGGCATGATTATGCCTAATGATGACATTTATGTGTCGATGGCATAGGGGCACACGCAAACACTCATTTTATGAACAGTTACTGTGAGGACGGCTGAGTGGTGGAGGCAGAAATAAGTCTTTCAAACAGATTAAAAATCCAGTCTTTTTATTTCCTTTCCTTTCATAATATAGTGGGTTAGTGCAAATAGTGCAGAACAGCTGGCCAGACTGAAGAAAAGCCAAAATAACTGGGGAACTTCAACATAAAGATGACAATCCCCAACAAAATCTAACAAGTGAAGAAACCATTCCGAACTGGGCTATACAGTGTTTGGGGGATGTTTACTGTGACACTCTCAGACTGTCAATGAATTGCAAACAAAGCTGTCTTTACACTTACACATTTTGCTCCTGCCATTTTAAATGCTTCTTACAGTATCCACCATAAATAGTTCTCAAAATTGCAGGAACCAGGAGGGAGGCCACAGATGAATTCATTCATGCGTACTGTAAACTGGACTTTTACTCGGAAAGGTCCCATTTACTCCTTGTGTAACCTGACACTAGTTCGCCAGCCCAGCCCCCAATCCAGCTTAGCTAAGCCTGCAGCCTGTTATATTCTTCCTCTTCTTCTTCTCTCTTTCTGCTATTACCTCTGAAGAGGTGAGAAGGATGCTGCTCTGCCCTGAGGCCTGCCCTGACCTGACCTTTGCCCTCCAAGCTCTCCAAGGTGTGTTTCGCTAGTAGACACAGGGCTCATCTAGAGTACTGTGTTGGTCCTTCAGACAGGCTACGCACAGCTTCATAGACCATTATCTACATGTTGTAGCTGTTTACTGTCACCAGGGGGCAGCATCACAAATAACTGGGCTGGGGGCTACTCTTGCTTGCTGTTGGTCCTTCAGACAGTCATGGCAAAGACTGGAGTTATAAAAGAGCTGAAGTGAAACTGAGTGTTTGAAAGAAAGAAAGTAAGAAATCAAGAAAGAACATACTTCTACCAAGTCAGGTGTTTCATGCTGTTTTTTTAAAACTCTGATGGGTCTTTTGGGGGGTTTCTCCTGTCACATGGGAACTCGGTAATTGCTCCTTTCCTGTCCCAGACTGCTTCTCAACCAATCAGTATCCATCTGTGTTGAGCTACACATAACTGGCTTTTTGGAGGACCGCACGTTTCCATCGGTTGCATTACCTTCTGCTTTGGCTCTGTGTAGGCAACTATCAACCCAGAATGACACCACCACAGTATCATAAATAAATCAATAATCTTTCAAATGCAGCTCAGACCTTATCAACAGAATCCTACTCCAACCAACAAGTAGACCCCCAACAACATGAACTTCTGCATTTTAAAAACTAAGGACAATGCTGCCGTTCAGTCGGTTACTCACCAAGGGGCCACAACTGGAGCACTTTTTCTTAGTTTATATCTGTTTACTTTTTGACAAAGAGTGTAGAATTATCTGTTAGCAGTTTCTAAAGACAAACAGGCAAATAGAACTGCGTCGCTTTGGCCCCAAAGAAAACGGCCACTGTAAGGCAAGTTCTGATGTTAGGAGAGGCTCTTTGTGATTTCCAAGTGCATGTATGGATGGTTTTTATGCAAACCTCAGATATAATGATACTGTGAGATAATGCAAGTTTCTCTAATTCTAAAATTATGGGTGTGTTCAGATTTGACTCTCTTATGACTCAGAGAAGGCCAAAAGGAACACTGGAACTTAAGAAGAGTATTTGATTGAAAAAAATGCCTGGGCTAGCCCAGCGCAATCCTGTGGTTTGGCTAAGGACTACTGTATCCATAGCAGACTTACGATCAACAGCTGATAGGTTAATAGTTCAATTACTTTCCTACCTGTCTCTTAAGGGACACCAGCTCCATGTCCAGCTGACGCAGGAGGGTGTTGGCGGCGGAGGCGCTGCAGGACACGGCCACAACATCCTCCTGGGTCAAGTACATGCCTTTGGGGGGACGGCAGCGGGAGCGTTGGTGATGTCGGTGCTGCAGGGTCTGGTGCTCTCGCCGACCCAAAGCCACCTTAGACCCTGGCACCGGGGGCTCTACCTGGTTCTGGAGAGGAGCGAATACAGAAGAGGTGTTACCTGATGAATTTAAAAACAAGTTAATAAAGCAGTAAAAGGTTATCAAACTTCTAAATACAAGTAAAAAAATCATTGTTATGTTGTTTACTGTCACACACTCTAATGGGTGCATTGGGAGCAACTTGAGGGTTCAGTGTCTTGCCCAAGAGCACCCAGGCACAAAGACCCGAGGATCCAGGATCGAACCTCCAGCCTTCAGACTGGAAAATAACCCACTGTGCATCCTGAGCTACGATGACAACAGAATCATGACTCAACTGATTTACGTTTCTTTATACACTCTATTTTAATGGATTAACTGACAATAGTATTACTGATGATATTTATTACGTTTATTACTGCTCTGGTGAGGTATAGAAGGTACACTACATGGACAAAAGTACAGAGCCACAGCTCATAGTAACTGAATTCAGGTGTTTCATCCACACCTAGCCATGCAGTCTGCCTGGTTGTTCTAAAAAGCTCACTGAATTCCACAGTGCTACTGTAACAGGACGCCACTGCTGCAACAAATCAGTTTGTGGAATTTCTTCCCTCCTGAATATTCCATGATCAACTGTAAGCAGTATTACTGCAAATTGGAAGCGTTTTATTAACCACAGCAAATCAGAGAGCCATGTAAAGTTACAGTGAAGAATTGCTGAGTCCTGAGGCACAGAGTGCATAAAAGTTGCCAAAGCTTTGTGGACTCAGTAACTGCAGAGTTCCAAACCTCCTCTAGCACCAACATCAGCATAAAACCTGTGTGCCAGGAGCTGTTTGGATGAGTTTAATGGGGAAGAAAATGACCGGTCCACACAGAACCCTGACCTCAGCCCCATCAAACACCTTTCAGCTGAACTAGAAATTAGACTGTGAGCCAGACCCTCTCATCCAACATCAGTGTCTGACCTCACAAATGCTCTTCTGCATGAATGGACAAAAATTCCCACAGATACACTCCAGAATCTTGTAGAAAGCCTTCCTGGAAGAGTGGAAGTTGTTACAGGTGGAAAGTGGGGATCAACTTCCTATTAACTAGTGGTGAAGGATCAAAATCCATACAGCATAGTATGAAGGCATTATTGTATCAATACAGGAATAGCAAATATCTTTCTTATTACATAAATTTCACATACAAACTGAAATTTGTATAAGTAGAATAAAAAAGCTAACGTTCTTTCAGTCCAGCTGCATAGTGTATGTCTATTTTCAAATTCTTCAGTGTTGGTCAGTCTGTCTGCTTGACAATCCCACTTCGCAGCAATAAAAATGACTGAAGTGAGGAACAGACAGAGAACTTTATCTTTATAAGATAAAACAGATATTGACAAAGTTTACCTTTTATGGGCTTAATCTGCAGTTGAACAAAGGTGATAAATCGAAGTCCATCCCAATATGTTATTGCAATACTCGGTATACTGCAAAATGTTTAAGTATTATGATAATATCATACCATGGGGTCTCTGGTGATTCCCACCTCTACTATTAACACCTATAGGCTTAGAATGGGATGTAATAAAATCTCCTGTTGGTGTGATGTGTACATGGCCAAGGGCTGCGTCAGTAAGGGCATCCGGCGTAAAACCTGCACCAAATTACCAATGCAGATTAATCTGCTGCGATGACCCCTTGGAAAGAATACAAGGGAGCAGCCGAAGGTACGTTTAGAGTAAAAAAATAAATTACAGTATGTCTAAATTAAAAAAAAAACTGTACATTTACACAGTGAGGTTGTGCTGAAAAATGGCACCAAACAAGGCAAGGTAAACAGTTTTTAAGATAAAATATAAAGGTAAAATCAAAAGCAGTCAAAAGTCCTTACCAAGGGGTAAGTCCTCTGGTCACAAAAATCCCACCAGTTGTATCAAAGTCTGTGTGAAAATTGCCTTCAGCTGACTTGATCTATGACCTCAGTAACTCTTCCCTGATGAGTTCATGGTCTCATTCACTAATTTCAAGTCTTACTGAATACATCATTCTTATTTTGTAAATGATGGTCCCCAGATATTAGAGGAGGACTAACAGTGGCTTATCAGTCACAGCTGCCCTTAGATTTGTCGTGTCCTGTTTCAAAACATATAGCTGGCAAATAAGAAAATGCTCAGGTGAGATTTCACTGACCATTGGATGATGTTGCAGCAGCTAAATCTTTTACCTATGGAGATCACTTTGGAGATTAACATGTAATGTCAGTTGTCTCTTCCTCCCTATTTTACAGACATATTTAACTGAACAAGAGCCAGAACTCCAAATTTGCAACTGTATGATGATCTTACTACTTACTGTACTGCTAGACTGTAGTGTTATTTTGATCCTGTCCAGTAGAAATTGGATTTTCAGTAAATTTCTAAATATACTGAAGTTCCATCTTGAATTCCAGAGGTTTAAACCAGCATAAGGCCTCAGGTGTGTTCATGTTACCTCTTTCTTGGTTTCCTTGTTGGGGTCATAGTCACTGTCGTTGGCTTCAATGGGATTAGCCTCCTCCATCTCCTCATCGCTGCAGCAACAACAAGAAGCCAAACTCTAATCACTGGGTGTCGTCACATACATTCCCAAAGCAGAGTCCCAAAATAGCTCTGTGCCAGCTTAAGTTCTTTAAGAAGCTGACATAACGCAGGACATCAAATCAACAAAAACTTTTAAAGATTTTTCATCCAAAAAGGCCAAACCTTCTCAGGACTCTGCAGCGTAAAGGTTGTCCTTTGCTCTTTCTTTTGCATCATTATAAAAAACCTACAGAGGTTTAGTGATGACGAATTAGCTGCACCTGCAGGTACACAGCCCTGCTCTCTCCATCGGCAGGTTCAGTGCTTTGACTATTTTATGTTATTGTCACATGATGATGGTGCTTTAAAGTAACAAAAGACCCATGGAATGCTGCTTTTATCTTAAAAGATGATCAGATGTTTAAAACAGTAGTTACATACGCTCTGATCCTGGACACCAAAACAGTGACAGAAGCAGAACATACATGTGAACATGTGCTGACTGTAAGACAAAATGCCGTCTCTTTAGTTAAAAACGAACAGATCATTTTTTCCAACATGGCCCTGTGACTATCAGGCTCTGGCGGTGGTGCTGATCTGTGTGCTGTACCTCTCGTCCTGGTTGCTCCTGCTGGCCAGTTTGCGAGCTTGCCGGTCCATCAGACTTGTTCTGGAGCGCGTCTTCTTCCACGAGTAATAGTACTTGACCAGACTGGAGATGGATTTGTCTGGTAACTGAATGAAACACAGTAAAATTCCACATTAACTGTCAACAAGCCACACAGAGTCCTCAGAAGATTTTCTGTTCATCTGAAGCTCAACTTATCGAACGCGCAAATACTGTTTCCAGATACAGGACTATTCTGTAAACTGTGATAAATTAATAGTTAAACATCTGAACTCACACATGTCGCTTATTTAAAGAGGAAAAACATCAGTGTTTTAATCTTTAACAATATGTTACATTTTCAGATTTCTTAATCTGAAATCTAGAAGTGGTGGTTGTATACTGAATGCTGTGGAAAAGAATTATCAAGCATCAGAAGTCAATGTGCAAGTACCTCCTAGCTACCTCCCCTAGCATTTTGACTGTAATGTAAAAATAATACTGCACACAGAGACACTGATGCTGTTGTGTCAGGTGGTTACCATCTGCTGGATGCGGTGGAAGCTCTTTCCATGGAAGCTGAAGGCCTGCTCAAACAGCACCTTGTCCTCCACCGTCCACTCATCTGGAAACGGGGTGAAGTTGGGCAGATCGGCCAGAGACTTCTCGATGTTGTGTTTGTGCCAGAAGAGCATGCCAAGGGCCTGGACGGACACACACACACATAATAAAGTTAACGCCAATGTATATACACTCCTCAATTAATCTCCATCAAACTGTCAAAGTCAGTCTGCAGTTCTGTTAATGGCCACCTGGCTCAGTCAACCCCATGTTAAAGTGTGGTGGTGTTGATGTGCTTTTTGTGCAGTTATCTGATGAAGAACATGGATTCCTGTAAGGTGCAGCCCATCCAAGAAGCGTGTTCCAGTTTTTTTCAAGGTTTGGATGTTATCTGACAAAAAGTTCAACCGTGACCAAACAGATATAAAAACAGCTTTCCATTTTGCCTCCATCTTATCTCTGCAGATACCTATACTTTGTTTTGGTTGTCTAAATGAGTGTGAAATAAGGATCTCATGGCAGTCATACACCAGCTACAGTGGCTTGCAAGAGGACTCCTCTTCCTTGGTGTTTTTCCTGTTTTTTTGTGCTGCAACCTTTAAATGTAATTGATTTTTTGTAATGGACCTACACAAAAAAGTCCAAATTGGTGGAGTGAAATGAAAAAACATATTTTAAAAATATGTAATAACAAAAAAAAAAAAACACACTGGTGCGTGCATATGTATTCACTCCCTTTGCTATAAAGTGCTAGTGCTACCAATTGCCTTCAGAAGTCACACCATTAGTTAAATAAGGTCCACCTGTGTACAATACAAGGCCTGCAGAGTCCCAGCCCCAGAGTCTGCAACACCACTAATTAAGAGGCACCACCAAGCAAGACACACCATGAAGACCAAGGAGCTCTCCAAACAGGTCAGGGACAAAGTGGTGAAGTACAAATCAGGGTTAGGTTACAAAAAAAATATCTGAAACTTTAAAAATCCCAAAGAGCATCATTAAATCCATTATCACAAAATGGCACCACAACAAACGTGCCTAGAGAGAGCCGGAGCTGGGCTTTATGGACGAGTGACCAGACAAAAGCCATTGCTTATATAAAAAAATAAAAGGCAAAACAAAAGGCATGTGGGAGACTTCCCAAACACATGGAAGAAGGTCCTCTGGTCAGATGAGACTAAAATTGAACTTTTTGGCCATGAACGAAAACACAACGAACACCCCAAGAACACCATCCCCACAGTGAAGCATGGTGGTGGCAGCATCATGCTGTGGGGAGGCTTTTCATTGGCAGGGACCTGGAAACTGGTCAGAATTGAAAGAATGATGGATGGGGCTAGATACAGGAAAATCCTTGAGTAAAACCTGTTTTAGTCTTCCATGGATGTGGGACTGGGATAGAGGTTTACCGTCCAGTGCCACAATGACCCTACGCATACAGCTAGAGCAACATTTGAGTGGTTTAAGGGGAAACACGTTAATGTGTTGGAATGGCCTAGTCAAAGCCCAGACCTTAATCTAACTGAGAATCTGTGGCATGACTTAAAGATTGCTGTAGACCGGCAGAACCCATCCAACCTGAAGGAGCCGGAGCAGTTTTGCGCTGAAGACTGGTCAGAAATCCCAGTGGAAATCCCAGCGGCTAGATGTGCCAAGCTCACAGAGACTGACAGTTGTAACTACTGTTAAAGCAGGCTCTACAAAGCACTGACTTTTCGAATGCTGTTCTCGTATTCATCTTCTGAGCTCACGCACAAATGTTTTCAGTGCACAATAAAAACAGATGAATTGGCCTTGCTGTTCCAAGATTTCTGGAGGGGACCGTGGTTTGACATTTTTTGGTGCGAGTGGTAGCTTCAGATTTACTTTACAGGGATGAGAGTGGCATCTGAATCTCTACAAGAAAGCAGATAAACACATTTCCCAAAATGTCAAATTACCCCTTTAAATAAAAAGGAGATTTGTCTTTAAATTAAAGCTGCTAAAATTAAAAAGTGTAGATGTTAAAAGCAAGAAATAAACTGTGAGAAAG
>VUQH01075580.1:15706-37674 GCA_015106775.1 Etroplus canarensis
GTATGCATATATGTGTGTGTGTGTGTGTGTGTGTGTGTGTGTGTGTGTGCGTGCGTGCGTGCGTGCGTGCGTGCGTGCGTGCGTGCGTGCGTGCGTGCATATCACACATTATCAAAGATTGTCTGATGTCTGTGACCACTGGACATACCTATACTCAAACACTGACGCACATGTTTCTAATGGCAAATGATTTATTTTTGAATCCTAATCCCCCGCATCAGATTCTTGATTGAATTAGATCAGCATGTTTTGGCCTTAAGAGGATTTCTCCACATGCATTTTGTATGAGACTGTAATCAGCACTGTTACTATCACTACTGCTATTCAGAGAAGAGGATTATTAGTGCAGATTACAGGCAACTATTTAAGAGATTCTACAAAAAAATAAAGTCATGGGCTCTTATGCCACCCACGGTGTGAGCATTGGCACCAGAGGGAAAGAATGATAAAATGGCAACAAAAAAGCTGAGAAGAAAGTATTATGTCTAGCTGCTTGGCATCATTTTTCACATCTCTGATATATAATAGCTTTGATCCAACTATAAGATTTTTGTTGCAATTTTAGCCTAGTTAGCCTTTTTATGCTGACCCCAGTCTTTTCTGTTTTTTATATATGTCTCCACTTTAACATCCACTGTTAACTACTTGTCTGTGCCCTTACTGCAGTGCCCTGCCTCGCCCCGCTGCCTGGCGTATTGATCGGGCCAGCCTTAAGCTCCCTGCATTGAAGCTCCCTGGAGCCCAGATGCTCCATACAGCGCTGAATGAGAACTTGAAATGAATGTTTTGTTTTGGCCTTGAGTAGTAAACAAAAAGCTGTATACATCCAAGCTGATGAAGAGTGCACATACCTGTGCAAAACACTGTCAGCATTTATTCAAGCTTTTGTCAGTGTTTTTGCTTTTGGCTTGGGTTATGTCTTCTGTCCTGTTGTCTGTCTTTAATTCTCTGGTTAGACTACAAAAGCAAGAGCAAATTTATCTCCCTCCTCTCCCTCTCTGTCTGATCCCCTTGGCGAGTGCGTACCTGCCTCCTGACTCTCTGTGTGCCTTGAACTGTGCTTTGGAGTAATTACCTGGATAGGCAGAGAAATGTGAGGGAACACCTAACCTTTAAGTCTTTATCAGTCCACAGGCCTGGAGAGGACAGCAAAAAACACATGCAACTGAGATAAACACACTCACACAAAAAACAGTAACTAGAACTTATTGAGTAACTCGATTAGAAAAAATCCTTGATGCAAATTATTTGCTTCTACAGATGATTATTAATGTCTCACAATGTGTTTGTGCTACATTATGTGTAGCAAGGAGCAGAAAAAGACAAAAATGCCTTAAGTTTGAATCATATCAAACAAAAGAAAAGCTGTACAGTGTTCCAATTGTAAAACTGAAATAGTTTACCACAACTGCACCATGTCCATGACTGACGTGGTACTTAACAGTAGCATTTTCATGTACGTCAGTATGATTACTAGTTGAGAACTGTAGTAAAGAACATACGTTACTAGTGTCCGCCCAAATAGTACGAGGACCATACCTCTCATTAAAAGGCATTCGAAAGCCTTTTCAGGCATACAGATAAAATTTTAGGTCTCAGTTATATATTTCCCTTCAAAAACCTATGTTTAAACAGTAAAAAAATTCTTTCCTGATGACAAATTCTCCCATCCATCCACTGCTGACACAGACCTTCCTGAAGACAACACACTGTGCTCTCTGTGCTCTCTTCTCTCTATTCCAGTGTAGCTGTCCAATTAAACTTCAAACCACCTGTCAGTCCAGAGTGAACACCTTCTAGTAAATGGTGACCAGACTAGGTAGTGCTGATCATTTTTATCAATTGATCGGCATGTGTCTGTCCAGTATGCCCAAGTGAGTTAGGGTGAGTCTGCTTTTCAACGGTATTTGTGCTGTTTCCAGCTTTACTTTGAAAATAGTCAGGTACAAAGAATGGGCTAAAAATGAGAACTACCGCTCAAGATTAGTTTTTCAAAAATGTCAAGAAAATATGGCTCCTTGAAATATAAAGTAATGAAGTGTGGCTCAAGACTTTTGCACAGTACTGTAAACAAAAAAATGTAATTTAAATTTCCAATCAGTTGATGGACTAAACGATAGAAAACTCAGTTACCAAAATAACTAATAACAGCCACCCTAATACAAACAGAAGTTTAAAACGGTGCTGTGCTCAGTGGTGACAGGCTATTTCAATGAGGGATTTGGACACACAAGCCAGGCACATATGGCAAACCTTAATTACACTTGCCCACAGATACACGTAATTGATCATGTAATCAAGTAATTAATGTGGCCCCACCCCACCTCTTGCTAGTGGTCCATGAAGCCCATTTGCTTTTACAAGTCATTAATATGATGAAAGAGTGGAAGTGGCTAGAAAAGAATATAAGGGAAAGTAACAACAGGGCAGGGACGTAAGAAAGGAGTGAGGGGAGGGGGCTTGAGTACAGAAGTGAGTGTGTGTTTGGGAAATGGCCTCCATTTCTGTCTCAGAGACTCACAAATATAAAAATACGCACATGCACAAGAAATCTGCAGTTAACTTTAAAGAGTAATTGTCTACATCTCCTCCACATGGACTATTTCTTCCTTCGTCACACTTCTTTCTTACTCTGCATAACTGGCTCTACTCTGTTTGTCAGTTTGCCACCAAATCTCATTCATATGGAAACCATTTGCATAAACGTGTGTGGACACACACATCAGTCAGAAGGAGGCAGGTGTGTGAATGTGTTGACAAATGAAAATTAATGAGGAAGAAAGTTCACTTTTTGCAATGGAAAGAAATCTAGCTGATTATTCAAATCAGACTTGGCTTTGTAGCAGTGAAATGAGCTTGGCAGTTGTTCAGAGGAATGAGGTAGTGAAGGAGAGAGAGAGATGTAAGAAACTTGCATTTTTCTTTTTTTAAACAAGGATTGCACCAAACCATCCCATGTGCCTGATAGTTTCCCCGAGGGGGATGGACAAGGGGGGTTGATTTCTTTTAGGTGAAGAAAAAAGGGAATTGTCTGCCCATACCTGTCTACCTTGTTTTCTGGTTACTCAAAACTAGAAGCACAGAGCAGAGGAGACTGAAGCAGTGATTTAACGCACCACTGCTGTCTCGCTTCATCAGCGTCCTGTCATCTCCCACATCACCCCACGCTATACCCCACAATCCCATTGCTTCATCATTCTCTCAAGAACCATGAGTTGTAGAAATAATAAGTTATATAGATAGTCCAGCCTTTGATCCCTTAAGGCTAAATTCTAATTTACTTCTCATACTTTTAGAGAATAATGTCACACAAACTAGTAGTTTGCTTAATGATCAGTGTCAGTAACTGATGGACGATAAGCTTAAGGTTGTTACTCAATTTAATCTGCAATAGTTTGGGGTGCTATTGCTGTTACACTGCAATGGTTAAAAACAAAAACTACAAGATCTGCTACCTCAAGATCCCTTTAGTAAGTGGTGATACAGGTCATATGATCTTCCTTCGCTGTTAGAAGATTAGAATTTCAATTTATCTGAAGGCCTTGGGACTTCTTTTGCTCAGTGCCCAAAAGATGATACTGAAAGATCATCCTTAAAGGTGACATTTTATGGCCACATAAATACATATACTACGTGGATACAAATATTGGGCCTACACAGTACAACTACAGGAGCTTTTATGACATCCCATGCCAAGGCCATAAGCATTAACATAAAGTTGCATCTGTAACAGCTTCCACACTTCTGGGAAGGTTTTCTGTAAGATTTTGGGTGTGTCTGGTGGAATTTTTGAACTTTCATCCACAAGTGCATTTGTGAGGTCAGCCAATGATGTTGGATTAGAGGGCCTGACTCACAATCTTCATGCTAGTTATCCCAAAGGTGTTTGACAGGGTTGAGGTCAAGGCTCTCTGCAGGTCGGTCAAGTTCTTCCACCCCAGACTCATACAACCATGCCTTTATGGACCTTGCTTTCATGCTGGAACAGGAAAGGGTCTTCCCCAAAGTTGGAAGAATAGGAGTGTCCAAAATGTGTTGGTAAGCTGAAGCATTAAGATTTTCATTCAATGGAACTAAGGGGCCCAGGGCACCCAGAAAACCAACCCCATAGCATTATCTCTCCTCCACCAAACTCTACACTTGGCATAATGCGGCCAGACAAGTAACGTTCTTCTGGCATTCATCAAATCCAGATTTATCCATCACACTGCCTGATAACGAAACGTGGTTCCTTATTTGACAGAACACGTTTCCACTGCTCCAGAATCCAGTGATGCTTTATGCTTGACACCACTCCATGTTGGTACTGTGCTTGGTAATATAAGGTTTGTATGCAGCTGCTTGGCCATGTAAACTACTGCCACGAAGCTCCTGGTGTGCAGTTTTTTGCTGATGTTTCAGAGGAGTTTTAGAACTCTGCAGATGAGTCAGCACAGTGTTGGTGACTTTTACTTTTACACACTATGCACCTCACTGCTTTGCAATAATGTCACTTACTGTTGATCGTGGAATATCTAGGAAAGAAGAAATTTAATGAACTGATGTGTTGACATCCTGTTATAGTACCACACTTAAATTCAGTGAGCTTTTTAGTATGACCATTCTTTCACAAATGTTTTAAAGGCAGACTGCATGGCTTGAGACTGCACGATGCTTGATTTTCTACACATGTGGCAGTCTGACTGAATGAAACACCGGATTCAATGATGAAGAGGTGTGGCCCAATGTTTTTGTCCATATAGCATTGCATGTTGGATGTTCATGTTGAACTTGGTCAAACTTTCAAGTAATCATTTTTTTCTGAACAAAAAGCTGTGAAACAACAACCTTCCTGGTAAATTCATGAACACATTCTATCAAAACAGCCTGAGTAGTATTAAAGGTATTCATTGCAGCCTATACATAACTGATGTGCAGAGAGTTACACACTTAGAGATAAGAGAGACACACTTGCCACATTACCTTTAATATTTTCTGAGTGGACACATTCCACTTCACTTGGCATTTAAGGGTATTTCCTACATGTGCATCTATTAGCAAGGGATTCAAATTATAAAAAAAAGAATTAATTAAAATTAGGTAAGTCTTGTGATTGCAGATGATGAGCATGATATTTACCAAACAGAAGAATCCTCCTGTTGTCTTTGTTGCTGTGGATGTTCATGCTGTGAATTCTCGTATTCTAGTTTAAATCCAAGCTCAAAGACATAACAGAAGTTGCCATTTTCCATCAAGAATGAGAAATTATGTCACAAAATAAATTTTCCATTGATTGATTTATTGATTATGCCACCTTGTTAAGTCTACATGAACATATTGTTTTCACTGTATTCAAAAGGTGTTTTTTAAAAATGGTACAGTTTCCTAGTTTCAGCATTTGATACATTTTAATACTTTTTTAAATATAGGATTTAAATGAAAATAGTACAAATGGCATTCTCACATTCAGTGGTATTTTTATATTTTACAATGTGGATTAATCTGCTGTGGTGACCCCTTGGGAACACAAGGGAACAGTCCAAGGTACACAACATTTCAGCTTTTGGACATTTTGAAATTGCTTTCAAGAGTAATGCCTGGCCCTCCTGTACACATTTGAAAATCAGTGAAACCAACCAAGCCAAAATATCTCAGAAATACTCACTGCTATCTTCCACTGGTGTCATGTTCTTACCCACATTTGGCACAGAAGTAACCATGTGGAAGAGTCATGGTATGCATGTTCCATTCCCAGTCATTACTGTGCAGACTCTGGTTCAAATAGGTCTGCACTCTTCTACAGTACAGTAACCTTTTCAAAATAGTCACATATTTTACACCTACTTCCCTGTTAATTTACCTATGAACTCAAAGGGTTTAAATATCTTGAATATATTTAAAAGTGTTCTGTGAGTTGCTCCTATTGTAAGTAGCAACCACACTCTGACAATAGTTAACAAAGCAAGAATTATTTGAAATTGAGCAGTGTATTAGTATGATAAAGACAATGTATCATTATACAGTTTGTTCTGTTTTTCATAATCTTGGATATTTAAACGTCTTTGCTGCTGCTCTGACCCAGATTCTCTAGAGGAATCATTAAACTTTCATCCTATCTTAACTGCTCATGGAGCAAAACCTCCAGGCTCTCCAGAGCTCACTCCAAAGCACACCAGCTCAGTGTAACTGCTTTCACCACAATGACTGAAAAACCCTTCCACAGCATGCTACATTAACATCCCAGGCAGTGGATACTGAAGACAGCCAAGACTGGGAAAGAAAAGGGAACAGAGCAAGAGAGCAGGGAATCATTATAGCTAGCAGCAGTGCGGAATGACTAATGACCTTTCAACTCAGTGAGTCTAAGTAAAACAGGGAAGAAGTTTGGGTTAATGTGTGGAGGGTTATTTGCACATTGGAGTGCTTGGCCCAATAATAAACACACTGGAACACAGTTTCAGAGTGCTTCACCTTCCTCCTGTGTAAGTGTTGTCATACTGATTCTTTGTAGGCCATACTGCTTATATACAGTCAATTTCATATAACGTTGTCTGCAGACTAATAAAGTATATCATCCCCCATATCAGAATAAAAATAAAATGCATTTGTGTGACAATATATACTAGTTTAATGTGAATGCATGTGTGGACATTTTTTGTTTTGAACACCTGAAAGGCAAAGTTACCTCCAACTCAGATACTGTGATACTGAGGGATTATTATAAAGCTGGAATATGTAAGATATTGTGAGCAACAAAAACACCAAGAAAGAATCATTTACAATAGGTGAACTGTGGCAGGTATGTGTAATGGGCAAGCAGACTAAAGCTTACGTAAAGAGAGGACAGGAGAGGAGAGGAGAGGAGAGGAGAGGAGAGGAGAGGATGCGAGTGGAGAGAAGGAGAAAAACAGAGAATCCTTGCCACAGCATACCATGTCTTGCATACTAAGATAAAGTGCCTGAGGAAGAAAAGACAACATGATAAAAGAAAGACAATAAGAAGCTGACTTTAAGAAGATATGTGGTGCAGAAGTCAAACAAGAGAGAGTGGATATGAAAGAAAAAAACAATAAAAATAATAAAGCCTGTACAAACCAAATATTACCCAATGAAATCAATGATTCCATTAAAGCCTCCAGTAACTGTTCCTTGTTAAACATACTGCCCTGCACTGCTGCACATGAAAGTATTGGCAAGCAATACATATTGGGCATTAGGTCAGGTTGAAGTGATCCTAGCACACAGTGTTTTTATAACATTACATAAATGAGTAAATTAGGTGTATTCAATCAAAACACCTGTGTATGTGTGTGTGTGTGTGTGTGTGTGTGTGTGTGTGTGTGTGTGTGTGTGTGTGTGTGTGTGTGTGTGTCAAGGCTATGAAGCTATGAGTGGTGGGATTCTGACATGAGTGAAATTACTGAAACAGATTTGATCCAAAATGTCAGGATGTCAAGGCCTGCTTTTAACTACAGCTGCTGTCAACTCTCCACAAGACTTTTGCGACAAGACAGGGTAATGATGTAAAAGTTGCATTCTTGAATGTTTGGACTGCGTTGCAAAATATTAGACCTGTGTCTAGGGAAGTGATCATGTGATCTGTGCTGTTCACAATTTTGTGAATAAAAGTAGATCAAAGTCACATATAAGCAAGAAAATCCAATTAGGGCCATTCATGCATGCAGTCTGAATATAGCCTATCGTGCACATATACAGTGTGACTACCACATGGTTCAATTGGAATCCATGCCTTTTTTGATATAGCAAGACAATGTACATTTTAAAACATAAAAGAGAAGTTTCAAGTAACTTCCAATGGGACCCAAGTTGTGCGCCATAAAACCAGCCAAACAACAAGCTGAAACAGCTAAACGGCCCGGCTCAGCTCAGGGAAACTGCACAATCAGGTGAAACTTTTCAGGGCTGTCATCACAAACATCACCTTTCACATGACATTTGGAACCATTCTATGATAATTCTACAAAAAAAAAGGACAGTACATCCCCACGCGAAAATAAAAATAAATGATCCAAAAAATATGGAAAAGTGCCCATTTCTTTAACATGTCCATTTCTTGACACACATGAGGATTAACATTTCTCACTGTTCTCCTCCATCTTTTTATCCATTCTCTTTCTTCTGGCCCTGGGGCATTTAGGCTCCACAGCATCGCATATATCCAATTATACCACAGCTCTGAGCACGACGGTGACACATCGATTGACATAAGTGACATCCAGCCTTATCACAGTGACATGATGCGGTGCTGGGCAAGCATCATTAGCCTGATCAGCCAATAGCAGGGCAGCTCGTTAGACCTCCTCTGGGGCTGGATATGCAGTTCTGCTTCTAATACAGATATTATAAGACAAGGAAGTGGGGTGATAAAGTGATGGAGAGCGGGAAGGAGATTATAAACCTTGAAGGCACAACTTTATGTTTGTGCACTCCTGTGTATTTATGTGTTTCAGGCGATTCCACTGGGCTGATGTTGGGCAATTACTTTTCCTCGCGCCAGCTATATAGCTAGTTTCCTCAAAGCAGCAGCTGGCCACCATCTAAACATGTTCCTTGTGATGATACTACAGGTAGCTGCTCAAGTCTTTAAGCCACCTGATTGTATGATTGCTGAATCATGTGTGCATTTCTAGTTTAAAAAATTGCCTCAACTATTAAGAGATTATTTCAAAGTGTGCTTTTGGGATAGGTTGTGCCCTGAGGACAAACTGTTCTCTATGGAGCGCTTTTGGCCTATTTCTGATCTACCTGTGTTATTTATAGGCAAATGTTCTTGTATTGCTATGCTCCACTTACAAGCCCTCTGTTACCAAAAGGAACTGTCAAACTCTGAATGAAAACATAGGCTTTTCATATTCATTTCCACCTTTCCAATTCATCTTAATGCTGACTGCATTTATTGACTGAAAAACCTGCCCATGTATTATAATGTAAAGTCACAACATCTGTGCCCAGCTGAAACCAAGCCAAGCTCTATGGCTGTCAGAGTGTGCTGTATAACCCACCCTTCTCAACACCTGTTGGCCAGTCCCAGCCAGCTCGAGCTACTCAATCCTATTTACAGAGACAGCAGGTTAAATTATTAAATGCTCCAATGAAAATCCCTTCAATATTCATGGGACACTCTCACATATCTACTATTTCCGTGTGGATATGTGAGTGTGTGTTGTCTTTTCATCTGCTTTTTCATTCTAAAACCCTTACTTCGTCATCGACGTCATATCGAAGCGAATGGAGCCATTGTGTGGCTGCCCCCTTTTTTACCCCACTGGATTTAATACAGTTGAACGAATACATCAGTCAATAGCGGGAAAATGCTGTGATTACAGTATATTTTCTACTCACCAGAACATTGTGAACCCAGGGAAATGCAGCTTACCCCTACTGCTTTTGTCCTTTTCTTTTTTCTTCCTGTTTCTCTGCTCAACAAGCGGAGGAGAAATGACTACGAGGCGAATGCCATGATTATTTTCTTTTAAATAGCGAACGAAGTAATACTGCTGCTGCGTTGTCATTTATGTAAGCAGTTAGCCAGATATGGTTACAGCCCTTTGAGCACGCCTTGCAGAAATAAATTAAGGACACTGACTTAAGCTGGAACAGAGGGTTTGTTGGAATCACCACACTGACAGAGAAATTCATCACTAAATCTATCTATGCAATTACCGATCTAAGCATCAAAGTGATGAACAGAATTCTGCTGCCTGTCTTCAACCTCCCTCTCGCTTTTCCACTTCTCTTTTCTGTTTGTTTACCATGTTCTTGACAGTAGAACAATGCAGCGACCTTTGCAGAGATAATTCTATTACGTAAGTTGAGTAATTGCTCTGGATGTGGAAGAGGAGTGTCCGATTGCACTTCTTGCTTGGCCCAAAGCTCTCATGTCCTTGGATTTAAATGAAACTCTGCGGCATTCACAGAACCAGACAAGGAGAGGTCCACTCCGAAAGCAGAGGAGAGGGAAGCAGAAGAAGGGGAATGGATGTGAGACGACAAGGAGATGGAAATGAGCATGACAAAAGCAGTGAGCCAGAACCAAGCAGGGTAAAAATGCTATAAAAAGAGTCCACCCCTAGCCTCCACTATTTTTAAGCAGCACTGGGCACGACATGTACCTCCAGATTGTTCAAGTGGCTTTGAAAATGGCCTGCATGGTGAAAGAGCCCTGCAAATTTCTTTTGTGTCATGTTCCCCTAAGTAAAGGTGTGCAGTCACAATGTGCAGGCTGCAAAGGTACACAGGAATAAACGGAAGCAATGTAGATAGTTCTTGCTTGCCGAGCACCCCCCCTTTCTACCACCTAGTGACCTGTTGGCTACAATGGAGAAGTGGGCACAGATGCTTTATGTTAACAATCAGCGAAGACGAATCTTGGAGTGGTTTTATTGGCAGAAGTGTTCACTTTACTTTGTTCAAGTTTCTTCGTTTGGACAATGGGCAGAGACAGAATCAGAGAAGCAGACAATTACTGATATTTGCTAGCAGCTATCAGAGAAAGAGAGAGAGGGAGAGAGAGAGACCAAGAGAAACGGAAGGAAGAAGCTCCACTCCCATATTGTTAATTAGAAAATCTTTCTCTCTCAGCGCTATGCTCACTGAATAAAAGACGCCCAGAACACACATGCATGCACAAGGCACAGAATTTGTTTTAATGTTTTCATTTTCATGAAGTTACTTCAACGGTACAATAAAACTGTTGGCAATGTGCCCAAAATGTAATCGCACACTGTACGTACAATGCATTGGTTATGGAGTGTTTCAATGATCAATAACTAAAGCCAGTGAAGGGACTGTGGGTTTGTACAGTGGGATGTATAAAGACAGAGAGCGACAAGAGGCAAAGCAGTGGAGGAAAATAACAGGAAAACTGATTTCATGCTCGGGGGATTGCATCTCATTTTCTCCCTGTATGGGGAGACAGCATGCGGTCCTGCTTATGGATTTACTGCCACCTGGTGGTACGCAACTGCACCGTAGAGCTTCTGAATTCTCATAGGAACGTAGGCTGTCATCAGAACGGACATCAGAAGATCAGGTCAATCCAGTAAAAGTAAACTAGAGCCTTTATCTTGGGTAGACGGAGTCATGTACAATTGCGCAATACAAACACAACTCCAATGCGCTGAAGTATTCCCAAACCAGCATGCCTGTTTGCCTGATTTTGCCTCTTTATCCCCTTTTCACCTCTCTTCTTTACTCTCTGCTTTATCCATTTCCTTGCCTCTACCACATGAAATAAGGAGAAACTGCTTGAAAGAGTTACACAAAGAAAGAAAATCAGCTACGAAATTCCCATTACAACTAATACCACTCAGTTCAAAATACTATTACACGCTTGGACAGCCTAGTCAATATTAGTGCACATCCATTTCCAAACTCAAAAGCAGGTGAACTTAAACCCGCAGAGTCACAAAGATGTAAAATATGCCATCATCTAAGCCCCTACGTCTCAAGAAGAATTACACATTTGCCAATATGGAATCAATGAAACCTTCCTCTATATCATCCCATACAGCACCAGGAGTTAATTAATGAGGGCTTCTCATCACTAATTAACACATAAACACACAGTTCCCATCACCAAGTGAGAGCTAAGGTTGGTTATCTGCCCCTGTGTGGAAAAGATTGCATTAAGGGATCATGATAAAGAGGGAAGTGAGGAGGAGAAAAAAAAGGGTGAAAGAGAGAAAAAAGAAAATTTGAATTTGAGAGATAGAAAGCCATACACAGCAGTTGGGCCTAACATCAGAAAGGTCTGGATGATTAGGGGATGCCAGCGCTCACAGACAGCAGCTCTCCTAACAGCTTCCACCACCTCATTAGTCTGGCCCAGCAGCACTATGCCCTCACTATTAAACGCTAAATGAAAGACCGCCAACCGTGATTACTGAGGGGAAGTCCCTTGTCGTCATGGGGATAAGACATCCCTTTTCTCTCTCTCTCACACACACACACACACACACACACACACACACATACCCACACACAAACTCATATATCAACTTCAGTGATAGCTATTTGAAGGACACTTATGAAAAGGCCATTGAGGCAGAAGTGGATATTTTACACATCATCAGTCGCAGCCGCCAACTCCCAAGCCTAAAACGTGAAAGCTCGGAACATCAAGCAAACCTGTTACAACAAACTGCCTGCAACGCAGCAAAAAATTGCCAGCATCCCTCAGTTGCTTCATTTAAAGATCACATCATGCTTTCAGCACCAAATTCATGCAGCATTTTTAACAAAGGATTAACAAGCACGAGTGAACCAGCCTCGGAGTCCTTCAGTCAAGGATACGGTGCTCTGTGCTGCATATAGGAGGCTTCATGGGTATAGCCAATTTAGTATGAACATACATATTAAAAGAGAGCAAATTTGCTGTGTGATATCATAATAATGTGGACGTGTATCATACTCTATAATGATATAGTTTATGTACTGCAAGGGTAATGTGGCAGATTTGTATAACTGTGTGCTGTTGTACGCACTTCATGTGCACTTTGTGTGCCCTGACTGCTATGTGAGTTAGAGGAGAATTCCAAAAACTTAGAACTGCACCTCTACATTGTTATACTGGTGTGAAGATGAGCTGAATTTGAGTATTTTTATAAGTGAAGCTTCAAAAACACCATTATATTCATCCAACCCCTTTAAACTGTCTTTAAACTGGAAATTATCTCAATCGGTTTTCCCAGAAGACACTATACAAAAGTGTTTAAAAGCTTTCTCGTTAACTCCATACGTAATAAAGTCTTTGGAATGCTCCTTCATGCACATGTAGTGCATGTGCAGGAAAATCTTAAACACAGCAGTACTCACGGTCATTGCAGTGGGTCCCTGTGTAAGATGTCATCGAGCAGTCACAAGTGAAGTTTTCCCACTGCTGAATACACACGCCCATGTTGGCGCATGAGTCCTCCTGGCAGGTTGTACTGGGACCTGAAAAGAGGTGAAAGGGCAAAAAGAAAAAAGAAAGAGACACCACAAGTGCACAGTCAAGCAACAATAAGATCTCTTGCTGAGTCTAAACAATGCAGGACTCATGCAGAAGAAATGCACTCTAGAAAGACAGGTTTACACCATGTGGGCCTAGAAGAAAGAACAAGGGGCAAACAGTGTCACCACAGGAAGCCTGACCTGGAGTACAACACATTTTTTTTAAAAAACTGTCTGATGAATCCTGTTTCACGCTGGGTAAAGCTGCAATAGCACTGGCAAGCTGATGCAGAGGTTTTCACAGCATCAACTGCACGCTCTTTAAGCAGAGGCAGCATCAGCATATACTCTCTGTTAATTACTGTAAAAAGTACTGTAAAAGATGCTGGTTTCAGCGTGTGGAGTATACCCTAATAGGCAATCAAGACATGCTACTGCAAATAAATCAGACTCCATTTTGGCTAATGTGATGACACTGTTAACATCTCTTGAGTTCCTTCTTTTTTAAGTGTGTGCAGGTGGACATGCATGCAACTTTCATCATTCCAACATGTTTCCAAATAGTTTTATCAGAGTAAAACTTGCTGCATTCCCTCTATGAGCAAGCAAGACAAGACATAAACCTTATTACATGAATAAAAACTCTATTTGACAATACCCATTAAAAATGGCATAAAAGTGTCCCTGATCACTTCCTTGACAAAAATTTGTGCGAGAACGGCGAACACTAGATACACTAGACAGACGAAAGTCATGAAGAGGAAACGTAAAGAGCACTTGAGAACACGTAGTGCATATCCTCGTGTATGCACTTCAGTCAGACAGGAGTTGAGGAGGGTATTCAAAGTCAAACTGGATGTGTGTTTGCTATTCTTCTACACACCACACATAGCTTTTACTTTTGAATACATATACTGAGAGGGAATGCAGATAAGGACAAGCGCACAGCATAGATAACGAGATAAACAATCCCCCCGTGAGAGTCTAGACAGACAAAGGGGAAAGACCTTGACAATAAACCTTCTGATAACCATAGAGGAAACAAAAGTAAATAAAGCAAAATTAAATAAACAGTCCAAATATATGGCAGACAAATGCAAGTAAACTTTGTTTAAGAGCAATTGTCTTGTGCAAGACAATGTGAAGAGAAGAAGACATTTGGAGTGGAAAACAGAGCAAGTTTGCCAGCTGAAAGTGCATTTACTGTGTAATGGACAGTAATGGTAGTCAACCAGGCATCCTCAACACTGTATGCACACAAGTAGATCATCATTGCAAATCAAAAACATCGGTGCTTATTTGTTAGCAATGGAGGGTTTTTCTGAGTTACAGTGTTGCAGCAGAAGGCTGTTTCCTCTCTGAAAAAAAAAAAACCATCTGGGTAAAGCAGCAGATATGATGGATTTTCACTTTAAAAAAAGTGCGACAGAAAGTGAGAAGCCTGATCCATCAGCAGCACACTGGCAGTGTTTAGATGTGCAGTGACAGCCTCTCTCTGCTGTCTATGCCAGACTGCAATGTGTCACAACTGGCTTTTTTATTCAAGAACAGGATACTCCCACAAACTGTCTGCCTCTGCTTTTAGCTAGACTTTTATATGACTGCCACATCACTTATCTGACCTGATCTGTTTACTCTCTTTAATCATATGTGTGCTTCAAGTCTTTGCAACTTTATCAAATGTGTTTTTGCAGCTGCAGTCAGCCAGTTGATACCAAACTCACACACATTTCTAATTAAATGTGCTAGAATCTAAAACTGCATGGTTACAATCACACTGCTGCAGTATAAAAAATATGCAATAATTTCACACTTTGTGGTTGCTTGATTATTCATTTTCTCAGCCAGTAATTGCTGTCTTTTTTCTCATGAGATTTTTTTTTCTCTCAGAGAGCAAGCCACCTCTGCAGCAAAAAAAAGGGGGCCTTATTGCCATGGTGACACCCACGATGCATTGCACATAGCAGACTTTCAGGCGAGCAGGCCTCCGTCAGGAGGAGTTTAACCCTCTACCTTGCAGGTCGGCTTTGGTGAAACCAACTTTGTTAGCACAGAAAGAAAATAACAAACAGAACAGAGCAGAGCGGAAAACAAGAGTAAAGGTTAGTGAGGGAGCAGCATCATTAGTGTTCTTAACACTTGTACAAGTTCGTCACTCTGGCAGCATGAGAATGTCAGACTTTTTAGAAAGGGCTGAGTTCCCCAAAAATAAAACTTGCTGTTTAATTACATTTTTGTTTTTGAGTTCAATGTGTTCTTGAGAGCTACAGTGTTCGCTATCTTAATCTTCTGCTGCCCTCTAGAGGAAATGTATTGAAGCCTTTGCCTGATACTGAATGTAGAGGCTACAGGTCAAACGTATTAGTCATTCACATGAGAATAAAGGCCAGAAAGTTTTGGTGTAAAAATACCACCTCAGCACCAGCACATTTGTGTTATGTAATAGAAACAAAGTTAGTTTGCCTTAGGATGTAATTTTTAAGGGTTAAAGCATGTTTACATTTGTCACTGTGCAGGGGTGTGTCTAGAGAGAGGGGTATAGGGTGGGACCCCCCCCAAAAATACACTTGGCCCTCCCACAAATGCCATTGCACAATGCCCAGTACCACTGGATGAGAGCATGAATAGGACCGATAGGAATGTAACTTAGTACGTTAGTCTGAGTACTTACATATATGTATACACACACACACACCCACACACACACACACACACACACACACACACACACACACACACACACACAGGCTTATATACAGGTTTACCGTTTAATGCCCCTGTTCCCCCCATGTCACTCTATTTCAAAAATCCTGGAGACACCCCTGTTACTGTGTAAAATAATTTAGAATATAAACCCTGATATTTTCTTTTCTGTCATAATTGTTATTTGACCTCTTACTGAGGTTTTGGCACTTTCAGTAATCATTGAATAGACGAATGCAACACATAAAGTTAGCCAGCCACCATTAGATAAACAGAATGACAAATTCTATTCCAAGTATTATCCTACTGTGGCAAATACCTGACAAAGGAAAGGAAAATGAGGATGAACAATGCCAGCAAATGGCTTTAGGGGCTACTGAAGAGCCCTCTAATTAGCCTAATAAATCTCACACAGCAGGTCATGTGTCTTATACGCTAAAGGCCATCTGTACCTTCACAGCCACGCTCAATCTGCCCGCTACGGAAAAGGGCGTCGTTGATGAGGTCTGGCAAACGGCCATTGAGGTCAACTGAGGCCAAGCAGCCCTGAAATCCCTCTCGAGAAACCACCAACTTCGGGAGATTCTGATACATGTTGGGTCCCAAACCTCCAATGAACAGGTCACCTAGTAATTGAGAAAGATAAGTGATTGTGTCATTATTGTTTGCTTTCCTGCCAAGAGTTAAATGAGAAGAGTGATGCCACTTGTCACATTGTGTCAGCATGATGACTATGCACCTACAGCCAACAATCGTAACCTGTTTTAATCCAAAGGCAACAAAATGCATTTAAAGTATTTGCACAAATCACTTTTTAGAAACATATCTAGCAGATATTCCAGGAAGTTATTGGCCCAGGCAAAAATAATCCAGTTTATTACCAACCTTATAACTTTTGTGGTGACATTAAAATATATTTTCTTTTTCATTCTTGCATTCTTTTAACATAGTCTTGAACTTTGGCCTATATTTAAAACTCATATTTGAAACTTTAGGTCCCCATACCCCTGATTTAAAATACAGAACTCTCACTGACCACTTTATTAGGTATGCCTGTTCACCTGCTCTATACCACAAATATCTAAGCTGCCAATCACATGGCAGCAAATCAGTGCATTGAGGCATCTACACATGGTCAAGATGACCTGCTGAAGTTCAAACTAAGCATCAAAATGGGGAAGGAAGGTGAATTAAGTGACTCTGAACATGGCATGGTTGTTGCTGCCAGATGGGCTGATCTGAGTATTTCAGAAAACTGCTGCTCTGAGATTTTCCTGCACAAACATCTCTGGGATGTCACAAAGAATGGTCAGAAAAAGAAAAAAAAAATCCAGTGAGCAGCAGTTCTTGGGGCCAAAATGCTTTGTTGATGTCAGAAGACAGATGAGAATGGCCAGATCACTTCAAGCTGTTAGGAAGGCAACAGTAACTCAAATAACCACTTGTGACAACCAAGGTACACATAATAGCATCTCTGAATGCACAACATGATGGGCTACAGCAACATAAGACCACACCAGGTGCCACTTCTGTCAGCTAAGAACAAGAAACTGAGGCTACAGTTTGGACGAGCTCAACAAAATTGGAAGATAGAAGATTGAAAAAAAAAATGCTGCTTGGTCTTGTGAGTCTTAAATTCTGCTGCAACACTTGGATGGCAGAGTCAGAATTTGGAGTAAAGAAAAATGGATCTATCCTTACTTGTATCAACAACTCAGGCTGCTGGTGGTGGTATAATAGTGTGAAGGATATTTTCTTGACACACTTTGAGCCCCTTAGTATCAAATGTGCATCATTTAAACACCGCAGTGTACCTTAGTATTGCTGCTGACCATGTCCATCCCTTTATGATCACAGTTTACCCATCGTCTGATGACTGCTTTTAGTGGGATAAGGTACCATGTCACAAATCTCAAATTGTTTTCTTGAACACAATGCTCACTGTACTCAAATGGCCTCCACAGACACCAGATTTCAATCAAATAGAACACTTTTGGGATGTGGTGGAACTGGGTGCACAGCTGACTGAAAATACAGAAACTGCAGGATGTTATAATGTCAGTATGGACCAAAATCTGTGATGAATGTTTCTGGCATCATGTTGAATCTGTGCCATTAAGAATTAAGGCAGTTCTGAAGGCAAACGGGGTTCCAAAATGGTACTAACAAGGTGTACCTAATAAAGTGGCCAGTGAGTGTATATACCAAGTCATGAAATTGCAGGTAATTTTATTTTTCATTTAACCATTATTTACTTTAGAGGAAAACATGAGATTACTTCAAGTCAAAAAAAAATGAAAAAGTAAGGACACAAGCTTTTGGCTTAAAGTGAAGCCGCATATCTTTTTTAATACGCCGGGTACCTTTGAGGTCGAGGTTCTTGGCTCCATTGACATTCTGCGTGACTGACTTTGAGTCCACCTTGAGCGTGTGTGTGTTGGAAGCATCTCTGGTAATGACAACATTGTGCCACTGGTTATCATTCAGTGGGTTGTCACTGTTTCCTTTCAACAGACTGGGCCCATTTCCCAGGTCGAACACATAGTGGATAAATCTGGCAAAGAAGCAGCAGCAGATGAACACATCAGTTTTTTTTTGTGTGTATTTTTGTGTGTCTGTGTTCATGTGTGTGGGCGCAGTATGTCTCTTTTTATCTCGCGAGATGGATTAAATTTTAATGGAACAACTCTCACAATCACCTCACGTTGCTCTGACACTAAAACATCTTCCCTTCAACACAACCATGTTTATGTGCAAAAGTGATTTGGGATCAATTGTTTGGTCTTCACTCTTAAATTCATAATGCCTTAAGATACCAACTATACCCATGTTAACACTGCTGTTTAAAATGTATTAAACATATCTGGACTCCAGTTACTGAATAAAACATGAACATGTTAGCCACATCTCCATCCCACTCACCCTTTAACCAGCTCTACAGCAATAAAATCATTCCCATCTCCGCTGTTGAAGATGATGAAACCATCAGGAGAGGTGGTTTTGAACTGAAAGAAGAGGTGCATTGTGGTATAGGCCTGCAGAGTGGCCAGACCCAGGTAGCTGGCCTTAGTCTTGAATGTCACGGGGTCTGCGATGATGAAGCGCATGCCAAAGCGAGCGTTGAGTTCGCAGAAGTCAATGTCCCCATTCTTGCACATATCGATGTACTGCATGCCATTAAACTTTAGGCTCTGGGAGAGAGTCATTCAGAGATGGTGTTATTAATACCTCTAAAGCATACTTTAATTGAACTGAACACATACTGCCACGATCATGTATTGAGCAAATCTGCCAAGAGACAACAACCTATAACTTAGGCTTGAGCAGTCGCACCAAATTAAAAGCATATTTAAGGGACACAACATAAGCCATTCCATCAGGACTAAAGTTAAAATAAGACTCATTTTCATCTGCAGTCATCATATTTGGTGGGTCTGTCGCAGAAGAGCAGCAGCAAGACCCTTGTACAGAGGAAACAGAACTCATTGAGAACAGACCTGGCATTAACTAAGTTAGACTTAGCAGAAACAGAGGAGTTTGGGTGGAGGTGGGTTGCAAAGTAGCTTGCAGGAGGGCTAAGCAACTGAAGTTGTCAATCCTTTATTAAATTTGACAATTGGATGGGTATCAGCTAAGCCACCAAATTATGCTATGTTTGTTTTCTTCATCACAGTCACTTCTCACAGGTACAGTCATGTGAAAACCCTAACCCTTACTGCTTTTAAGTATAGTATTAAGATGGTAAGTAGCAACCAGGTGCTACTAATCAAGTGCACTTAATTAACTGATCATCAGCCAGTGTGACCACGTCTACGTTTTGGCAGTTTGCCTGGTCTGGAGCATTCAGGTGTGCGTGTGAGAAAGCCTCTTTTTTCCAAAAAGAACAGGGGAGGGGTGGGTGATGATATGGCCTGTTTTGCAGCCACAACAGCTCGGCAATCATTAAGTCACCCATGAACTCCTCTGTATACCAAAGTATTCTTGAGTCAAATATGAGGCCATCTGTCTGACAGCTAAAGCTTGGCCAAAACTGGGTCATGCAACAGAACAATGATCCCAAAAACACACAGCAAATCTACAACAGAATGTCTGGAAAAGGAATAAATCCGGATGTTGCAATGATCAGATGAATCCAGATCTCAATCTGATTGAAATGCTGTTGTGAGACCTTAAGAGTGCTGTGCATGAATTAAAGTCTGCAAATATCAATGGACTAAAGCAATGCCTCCACAATGATGTGAGAGACTGCTAAAGCCATACAGAAATTATTACTTCAAGTTATTGCTGCTAAAGGTAGTTCTACAAGCTACTGAATCACAAATTGTATTTAGTTTTTACAGGACTCTATGCAGTCCTATGAAAACTTTATCACATGACTGTACATGTTGCTAATTTGATCTGTTGCTCTTAATACCTGAAGATGCCCAATAAAGGATGATGGAGCAGATGAAACAAAGCGTCTCTCAGTCAAGATTCCTGTTTCCACGTTGTTGAACTCTAGACGAGTGTGGTCACCCACCATCTGACCTGTGAGGGAAAAGAAAGAAAAAGAAGCAAAGGAATGAACCAGAGCCAGGAGAGGAAAGGAGAAGAATAATGTAACCAAAGCTTAACCCTTAATAGTGTAGTGGTGTTTTTTAAGTATCCTAAAATTACTAACAATTAAGGTAAAAAGACAAATTGAAGAAAAATTGACAAAGTAACAAGTGGTGAAATTGCACACCAATACATTTTAACATTAGGCCAATAATAATATTATGTTATCAGCCCCAGGATATCCACCGCTATGGATATTTAATGCCAGTTGGATAAAATAGAAAAAACTCCGACATGCTGCATAACTATTGATTACAATGTTTTGGATAACTAATAAAAGCCAGAAAGTTTTGGTGTTTTGGTGTAACAATCACCTCAGCACCAGCACATTTGTGTTATGTAATAGAAACAAAGTTAGTTTACCTTAGGATGTAATTTTTAAGGGTTAAAGCATGTTTAAATGTGTCACTGTGCAGGGGTGTGTCTAAAGAGAGGGGTATGGGTTGGGACCCCCCAAAAAATACACTTGGCCCTTCCACAAATGCCATTGCACTGGATGTGAGCATGGATAGGACCAGTAGGAATGTAACTTACTCCTTCCATCTTCTCAACACACTCTCTTCACTATTTGCATAGCTCACTGCATAACTATTAATTGCAATGTTTTGGATAATTAATACTACAAATAATCCACCCTGCTTGCCTTTTCCAGGGAAGGAACACAGTATGAAGACACAATCATACCAATGAATTGCATAACTTATGGAAGACGTTTATGAAATCCAAAGTGCTGCCAGTGAGGCGGCACCAATAACAGCATGGTCTTCCTCCCAACAAAAAAAAAAGAAAAGGAAAAGGAAAACAAAAGGTATGATAATGCATATCAGGGATGTCACAGCAAAATAATAATTAAAAAATAGCTGATAAGAGTTACCTTCAGCCATGTCGTCATCCACAGTGAGTTTGAAGTTTTTACCACGGCGGACAACTCGTACCGAGTGCCACTCGTTGTCGTTGAGCTTTTGTCCAGCATAAAGAACCTCAGGGCCCTTGCCTGAAGATGAGGGTTAGTTAGTGAAGGGAAGGGGGGTTGGCACAAGCACAAACCAAATCTTTGTTTTCATTTTTAAAAAAGCACACAGACTTGAAATTTAACACGAAAATATGCTTCAATATGCAGGTAATATCTTTAAGTTAACTTTAAATGAGATGAGTACTTTGAGTTTGAAACAAATACTTGTTAACAAAAATTTGGTTTGTGTTTAACAACAGAGGAAATGATTAATTCTTCCAACTGGCAGCAATGCTGTTACTCATACAAGGACTCAAGCCCAATTTTCTCATCTGCTTCTGTCCCATTAGCCTGTGCTTTTCAATTATTTTTAAAGGTTATTACTGGCTGTAAATGCACTTCCAACAGAATGGTTCCAGATTATTCAATACAGACTTGTAATTGTTTGAGTTTTAAGTTAAGTAGTGCATGCGACTAACCACAAGAGGGCAATGCAGCCACACTGACTTTATCAAGAGGCCAGAGCAGCTTGTTCAGAATGCTGAATCTGCTGCATGATGGCTGTTAAATCTGTTAAATCTGGTTATGCTAAATATTTCTGATCAACAATGCACGAGCTTGACATAGCTTCATTATATTCAGCATCTTGTTCTTCTTTTGGTTGCTCTCGTTAGGGGTTGCCACATCAGATCATCTGCCTTTATCTCACCCTATCCTTTGCATCCTCTTCTGTCACACCAACCCTCTTTCAGTACGTCTATGAACCTTCTCTGTAGTCTTCTTC
>VUQH01075582.1:0-10991 GCA_015106775.1 Etroplus canarensis
CAAACTGGGACCTGGTTCCACAGGCAAGGGGCCTGATAGCTGAAGGCTTTCCCTCCCATTCTACTTTTAAAAACTTTAGGAACCACAAGTAGGTCTGCACTCTGAGAGTGAAGTGCTCTAATGGGAAAATATGGTACAATGAGGTCTTTAAGATAGGATGAGGCCTGATTGTTCAAGACTTTGTAAGTGAGTAGAAGGATTTTAAATTCAATTCTTGATTTAACAGGGAGCCAATGAAGAGAAGCTAAAACAAGTGAGGACAGAGAATACTTTAACTATTCATCTAATCTCAGTTTTAATCCCAAACCATGACCGTTCAGTGAGCTCTGAAAAGCTTGGCTATGGGCATCTAATTCATTACAAATTGTACATCACAAATAATAACTTATTGATTACTTTAACCGACACATGCACATTAAATTCTCACATAGCATCACCATATTTTAGATTCTGCTTTTAAACACATCAGGCTGACTTTGTTTATCCTCATCTTTCGGTCTGCTGCCTGCCATAGCCATAGCTGTCTGCCAGCTGCAGCCAGCTGTAGCCAGCTCAGCACACTGCAGCCCAGCAAAGTCCCAGCCAAGCATATGCAGGCCTGTTGCAGCAGTGGGCCTGCTGGCATTAACTGGACAGATTAAGTCATGATTTTACACTTGGGAGATATTGAGCCCCAACCAGCATTTACGCCACTGATGATCTAACACAACCAATGGGAGGCAGCTTCAGCAACTCACTTAAATTAAGTAATTCCCATAGAATCTCCAACTCCAACATAGAAGACATAGTTCACCTTGGGTGCCAGAGCTACACTCTAAATATTAGCCATAGTTATCAGTATGTTTTTGCAATAAAGTACTCTAAAAATTTAAAACATAAAAGTGATAGGACCAAGATGAATGTAATATGTCTGGCTAACTGATCAGAGTGACAGTGCTTGGCCTCTGAAAATCTGTGACTTTTTGGGTGTGTGCCTAAATCTTTCACCTTCATGAAAAATAAGGCGCCAGAGTTAAGTTTACCTCTCTTTGTCAGGCTTTGGGTTCCTGTCAAACAGACAAACCTTAATCGCCTCCTCTTGGCAGTTGACCCAGTTAGACTGGCTTTGCAGCATGGAAGCCTTGGGCATATCCAGCACATCCATTATGAATTAATCCCAACTCATTACATCCCCAGGGTCACAGGATTTCTTTAAAAGAAAAATAAATAAATAAATAAGGAGCAGATTATTTATGGGGAGACCAGGAAATGTTTTTGTCAAAGATGACCTCTTGTGGCTCTTGTGACGCACATAGGAACAGGAGTGAAGTAAGTGCTTGGCAAAACAAGCTAGTGTAGCTTGCGTGGGTACCTGAGATGTCAGGCTCCTGGCTCTGTGGATTTAAGCTGTTATTGCTCCTTTCCATGTTTCCATACTTCCCATTTTCCATTCACAACAGCGGTGCCTTGCCGGTGGGGTCACCATTTCACGCAACAGTTTCACACTGCTGTGTTTTCTGTAACATGCCAATTTTGGTTGTAAAAGTAAATGATTTTAGGGAAAAAAATGACCAAAGATTTGTGATGTTACTCTAGCAACAATTACCCCCCTGTTCAACAGATTCTGGTATCAGGCTGTCCAGCTGGCTTATGTGGTAGCCCTTTTGGCTAATAGCATTATAACTCGTAATCACAAAGCATCTTATACTTCTGCTTGTTTGGTCTGTTATAGGTTCTCATCATAAAATTAGCTCTCAGAACACTGATTTACACAGGTTTCATGAGGACTTCTTGTTTTTGACTGTGCACATGTGCCTGCTCACATATGTTGTGTACACGTGCACAAGATTGCATTTTTTTTTTTTTAATTTGCATCTGAGACATTTACTGAGCCACAGTATATTGCTCACGTATAAAAAAAAAACACTTACAACCTAAGAAGTGACTCTGGACTTTCCAAGATAACATTTGACCTTTCATGTCTAATTACGTTTTTGTCGTTTACCGGAAGGCTTTTTCAACTGCCTTTCAGTTCTGTTCTTGACAAAATCCTGACCTTTCTCATATAAACACACGAATATTAACTTTAACAGGCAGAGACCAGTTGGAATTTTTAACCCTTGCTGTAACGTGGAAGCATACAGCCACACTGGCAGGTAAGATATGGAAACAAGGGCGTAAACATGCTGAAAACAGAAATTGTGAATCCCCACTTCCAGGAGGAGCGGTGAATGTGTGAAATGTGTACAGCTCATGACAAAGGGGATGCACCTCTGGAAGCCACAGGGCACTCCCAACCAGCTCCAGAGAAAAGAGAAGCATAAGCCACAGAGGTTATAACAGATTACTACTTAGAGAGAAATTGTCATGTTTATTACGTCATAGCATAGTGGAAATGAAAACTGAAAAGGGTGTTTAGACGCAGTAACAAACTTAGAACTTCCCCTTTAGAGCCTGGTGAAAAATAAAAATGTGCCTGAATTATATCAGTCATGTCAGACAGCCATGTGAAAGTAAAGAGAAGCGAAAGTGCATAATGTATGTGTTCAGACCACAGTGATGATGTCAAAGGGCCTCATGAAGATTAGACATCTGATCACGCTAACAGTGTGTCTCTTCATGCCATGTGAGGCATAACTTAGAAAAAACACGAACAAGCCGAATGAAGTTATGACCATCTGACTTTAGATTTGAAAGCAACAGTCATTAGTTTTCTACAGGAAGTTAGATACTGAACATGACATTTGAATGACAGTCTCCAAGTAGTTTTTTCTGTGTGTATTTGTTAATATATAACTCACATAGTATTCAATCAGAGGCTGAATGTTCTCATTAATAATCATAATGAATCATATATATTTATATTTTTTATTAATATAGGTGTTATGGGTGTATAAATGTTCTTCTTCTTCTTTCGGCTGCTCCCGTTAGGGGTCGCCACAGCGGATCATCTGTCTTCATTTCACCCTGTCCCTTGCATTCTCTTCCATCACACCAACCCTCTGCATGTTGTCCTTCACTACATCCATGAATCTTCACTGTGGTCTCCCTCTGCTCCTCCTGCCTGGCAGCTCCATCCTTTGTCCAATATATCCACTATCCTTCCTCTGCACATGTCCAAACTGTCTCAGCCTTGCTCTCAGCCAAAATCTCAACATCTTCAATTCTGCCTCCTCCAGCTCTACCTCCTGTCTTTTTGTCAGTGCCACCATCTCCAAACCATACATCATAGCAGACCTCACTATTCTACTACCTCTACTCCTTGCATCTTCATTGTTCCACCTGCCTCCCTCTCATTTATGCACACATAGTCTGTCTTGCTTCTACTGACTTTCATTCCTCTTCTCTCCAGTGCATACCTCCCCCCAGGCTCTGTCCCACCTCCTCCCTACTCTCACTGCAGATTACAATGTCATCTGTGAACATCATAGTCCAGGGAGACTCCTGTCTGACCTCATCTGTCAACCTGTTAATCACCATTGCAAACAAGAAGGGGCTCATAGCTGATCCCTTGATGTAATCCCACCCCCTCCTTGAACCCAACTGTCACTCCTACTGCACACCTTACCACTGTCTCACTGTCCTCATACATGTCCTGTACCACCTTCACATACTTCTCTGCCACTCCTGACTTCCTCATACAATTCCACACTTCCTCTCTTGGCACCCTATCATATGCTTTCTCAAGATCCACAAAGACACAGTGCAACTCCTTCTGACCTTCTCTATACTTCTCCATCAACACTCTCAAAGCAAACATTGCATCTGTTGTACTCTTTTTCGGCATGAAGCCGTACTGCTGCTCACTGATGGTCACCTCTCTTCCTAGCCTAGCTTCAACAACTCTTTCCCATATCTTCATAGTATGGCTCATCAAATTGATCCCTCTGTAGTTATTGCAGGTCTGCACATCACCTTGTTCTTGAAGATCAATACCAGTGAACTTTTTCTCCATTCCTCAGGCATTCTCTCATTCTCCAACATTTTGTTAAACAATCTGGTTAAAAAATCTACTGCCCTCTCTCCTAGACATCTCCACACCTCCACACCTCCACAAGTATGTCATCTGGACCAGCTGCCTCCCACTTTTCATTCTCTTCATTGCTGCCCTCACATTCTCCTTACTAACACTCTGCACGTCCTGATTCACCATCTTCCCTTCATCTGACCTCTTCTCGATCTCATTTTCCTCATTCATCAGCTGCTCAAAGTACTCTTTCCATCTTCTCAACATACTCCCTTCACTTGTTAAAACACTTACATCTCTATCCTTAATCACCTTAATCTGCCACCCATCCTTTCCAGCTCTGTCTCTCTATCTAGTCAATTGATAGTCCTCTCCTTCCTTGTTGTTCAGCCTCTCATAAAACTCACTATAAGCCCTTTCCTTTGCCTTTGTCATTTCTCTCTTTGCTGTGTGCCTAGACTTCCAGTACTCATGCCTACTTTCTTTATCTCCCTGAATATCCTACTTTTTTTGGCAGCTTCTTCCTTTGAATACTTTCCTGTACTTCCTCATTCCACCTCCAAGTCTCCTTGTCTTCTTTCCTCTGACCAGAGGACACACCAAATACCTTCTTGGCCATTTCCCTCACCACCTCAGCTGCACTTTCCCAGTCATCTGGTAACTCTTCAGTACCACCCAGAGCCTGTCTCAACTCCTCCTTGAACTCTGTGCAACATTCTTTGTTCTTCAACTTCCACCATTTAATCCTTGGCTCTACCTTCACTCACTTCCTTTTCTTGCTTTCAAAAGTCTTCCTACAGACCACCATCAGATGTTACCTAGCTACATTCTCCCCTGACACCACCTTGCAGTGTCCTACCTCTTTCAGGTTGCACCTCCTGTTTAAGATATAGTCCACCTGTGTGCACCTTCCGCCACTTATGTAAGTCACTCTATGTTCCTCCATCTTCTTAAATATGTGTTCACCACAGAAATGTCCATCGTTTTTGCAAAATCCACTACCGTCTGTCGCTCCACATTCCTCTCCTTACCACCATACCTACCCAACACCTCCACATCCCCTTTGTTCCCTTCACCTACACTCCTACTGAAGTCTGCTCCAATCACCACTCTCTCCCCCCTGGGAATACTCTCTACCACTTCATCCAACTTACTCCAGAATTCCCCATTCTTTTCTAACTGGCATCCAACTTGTGGGGCGTATGCACTAACAACATTCAACAACACACCTCCAATTTCCAGCTTCAAAGTCATAATTCTATCTAATACACTCTTCACATACTCTTCTTCAAGATTACCCCTACTCCATTTCTCTGCACCATGGTAGAACAGTTTGAATCTACCTCTGATGTTCCTGGCCTTACTTCCCCTCCACCTGGTCTCTTGCACACAATACAGTGCATCTGGAAAGTATTCACAGCGCTTCACGTTTTCCACATTTTGTTGTGTTACAGCCTCATTCCAAAACGGATTAAATTCATTCTTTCTCCCAAAACTCAACACATAACACCCCATAATGACAATGTGAAAAAAGTTTCTCTGAAATGTTTGCAAATTTATTCAAAATGACAAATCAAGAAATCACATGTATGTAAAGTATTCACAGCCTTTGCCATGAGGCTCCAATTTGAGCTCAGGTGCATCCTGTTTCCACTGATCATCCTTGAGATGTTTCTACAGCTTAATTGGAGTACACCTGTGGTGAATTCAGTTGACTGGACATGATTTGCACACACCTGTCTATATAAGGTCCCACAGCTGACGGTGCATGTCAGAACACAAACCAATCATGAAGTCAAAGGAGTTGTCTGTAGACCTCTGAGACAGGATTGTCTTGAGGCAGAAATCTGAGGAAGTGTACAGAAAAATTTCTGCTGCTTTGAAGGTTTCAGTGAGCACAGTGGTGTCCATCATTCATAAATGGGAGAAGTTTAGAACCACCAGAACTCTTCCTAGAGCTGGCCGGCCATCTAAACTGAGCAATCGCGGGAGAAGGGCCTTGGTCAAGGAGGTGACTAGGGACTCAATAGTCACTCTGTCAGAGCTCCAGCGTTTCTCTGTGGAGAGAGGAGAACCTTCCAGAAGGACAACCATCCCTGCAGCAATCTACCAATCAGGCCTGTATGGTATAGTGGCCAGACGGAAGCCTCTGCTTAGCAAAAGGCACATGGCAGTCCACATGGAGTTTGCCAAAAGGCACTTGAAAGACTCTCAGACCATGAGAAACAAAATGCTCTCGTCTGATGAGAAAAAGATTGAACTCTTTGGCGCGAATGCCAGGCATCATGTTTGGAGGAAACCAGGCACTGTTCATCACCTGGCCAATACCATCTCTACAGTGAAGCATGGTGGTGGCAGCATCATACTCTGGGGATGCTGTTTAAACAACAGGAACTGGGAGACTAGTCAGGATGGAGGGAAAGATGAATACAGCAATGTACAGAGGCATCATGGATGAAAACCTGCTCCAGAGTGCTCTTGACCTCAGACCGGGGCAATGGTTCATCCTTCAGCAGGACAACAACCCTAAGCATACAGCCAAGATAACAAAGGATTGGCCTACTCTGTGATTGTCCTTGAGACTTGAATCTGAACATCTCTGGAGAGATCTGAAAATGGCTGTGTATTGACGCTGACCATCCAACCTGATGGACTTGAGAGATTCTGCAAAGATGAATGGGTGAAACTGCCCAAAGATAGGTGTGCCAAGCTTGTGGCATCATATTCAAGAAGATTTAAGGCTGTAATTGCTGCCAAAGGTACATAAACAGGCTGTGAATACTTACGTACATGTGATTTCTTGATTTTTCATTCTTAATAAATTTGCAAACATTTCAAAAAAACTTTTTGGACATTGTCATTATGGGGTGTTTTGTGTTGAATTTTGAGGGAAAGAATGAATTTAATCCACTTTAGAATAGGGCTGTAATACAACAAAATGTGGAAAAAGTGAAGTTCTGTGCATAATTTCTGGATCCACTGTATATCTACCTTCCTTCTCTCTATAATAACAGCCACCTCTCTCCCTTTACCAGTCATAGTCCCTACATTTAAAGTCTCTACTCTCACCTCCACCCTTGTACCTTTCCTTCTCTCTCTCTCTGCCTCTAAAATGTTTTCCCCCCCTCCCCCTTCTTTGTCTTCAGCCAACAGTAGCATAGTTTCCATGGGTACCCTGTTGGCTAACGGCACAGGAGTCAGTGGTTGTTAACCGGGGCCACGACCGATCCGGTATGGAAGTTGTACTTTGAGTCTGCATATTTAATTTGGCAAATATTTTACTCCAGGTGCCCCTCATCACACAACCCTCCCCATTTACCTGGGCTTGGGACGGGCATTAGAAGTACACTGGCTTGTGGGCCCCTGTGGCTGGGATTTAAATAAATATGTTAATACAATCATTAGTGTATAATAACTGTATTAAAATATTTCTAGGATTCTTTGTATACAATTCAATGGGACATAAAACAGATGGACATAGAGCAGGTTGAAAAGTTCTTTCATCACCTATTCTTGCCTAAATGAACCATAACTGTAATCTTGGATGTTGTTTGCTGTTATGCATGAACTGTATCCATTAGTTTGAGTTTGTCTTGGCTACTGAATAAGCCTGGCCCTAGCTGTACATGCTTCTGTCCCTGATCTACCTTGCTCTTTACAAATGCCCCTACTCAATGCTACAAATGGCAAATGGGAGGATGGAAGCAGTTGCAACTATAATACTGTACAATGATTTTTTTTTTCAGCACATTTTCCTCAGTGCAGTGGAACTAAAGTCTCATACTGGGTATCAGTTTCCACTTTCCAGCTCCCTATAACTGAACAAATTGCTTTGAATCAGATTTACTGGCATGGTCTGTTCTTTGTTATATTGGTTCAGAGTGATTACAGGATCAAGACTAGGCTTTGCATCAAATGATGACGGACTACATGGATTCTCCTAGTAATGTGTTCTCCTGTAGCCAGCCTTACGTTGCTAAATTCTTGGCATCTTGTTATTTGAAGAGTTCTGCTGACTTCAGATCATAAAGAAAAGATTAGAAACCTTGTATGATTAAATAAAATCAAAATAATTAAAAACATTAGCCCATTCAGGTACTGGTTGCACTTGAGTTAAGTACCAAATTTTTTTGATTATAAAATCATTCGGAAAGTGTTTTTCAGCCAAGCTGTTAAGTTATTAATTGGCCACTTTCTGCTAGTAACTAACCAGGTCACTTTAAATCCCAAAGTGGGTTATCTGGCAAATGCATGTTACCCTTTATGTGAACTCAGATGCGCACACACTTTATAGGTGGCTTTAAAACATGCAGACACAAACAGCAATAAATGAATAAATAAAAACATAATAAAAATCACAGCAATAGCATCTATACTATTGGTACATTCTTTCAAGTCTCAAGTGTCCCATCAGAGTTTTGGTTTCACCTGACATACTTCTTGCTTTATAAACCTCCTTTTTTGTCTTCATACTTTTGGCTCAAAACTGGATGGCTATTGAAACACCGAACTTAAAAACAACATGAAATGTCTGGCTCCATTAATGTTATTTGAAGAAATAATGACACTTTGGATCAATGGCTGCACTGTCAGATCTGTGGGGATGCAAATATCAAATGACTAACTCAGTGCAGGACCCAAGGAAGAATTAAACAGGAAGCTCAAATAAAAAAAGCAAAGATAACGGCAACACAGTTCCACAAACACTGCAAGCAATCTTCATCAGTCCGTTAAAGAAAAAAGCTAGAGAGGTTCTCCTTTCCCATAAGAAAACCTCTTCACATTATGTACTCCATACACAATAATACTATACAGTCCAATAAGTGCCCGAAGTTTCTATTTGACAGACATTCCCAAGGTATCAGCTGTCCTAGGTGCTTGCCAGGATGTTGCTGTCCCACACAGCTATTTCCTCCCAGGGCCAGGTGATTGACAAAGACACAACAGGCCACAGAGCCAAAACGACCCACTGCTCTACTGCCAAGCACTCTGGGTTACAGGGCCATTCCCATACTGAACAAAAGCGTTGAGCAACTGAGCATAGAGAGCCATATCAATTTCAGCTTTAATGAGCACCTTCTGTGCTCAAGCTTAATAAGCAGCGTCACCAGCTATCATCTCTGTGTGTATACTTACAAGAACATGAAAAAACACATTTTATGATTGTGATTGTGCGTTAGTCTTAGAGTATTAGTCAGCCATTGGCAGATTTATGCTTTGATAATGACATCAGAGTTTAAATGGAAGTGAGTAAATCATGTCTGTCACCTATCATATTCATCTCATCACAGCACAAAACATGATTGTGAAGTGACATCCGTCGGAAGCAAAGGAACTTCATCACATTTTTTAAAAAAAGAAAAGGGGAAAAAAAAGACCAGACATGGCAGAAGACCTATCCCTGGGTTTCTGGGCTGCCTCAGGTTGTAAACAGCTGCATGTTATCCAGCTTAGAGCAATGAGACGTGACTAAGCCTCCCTCCCTGCTGCACATCTCCCAGGACCACTTCAAGGTGAGATATAATCAGAAGTTAGTGATAGCATCATATGCAGGCCCCCAAACATCCCTCCTTAAACAATATAACTGATTTTTTCATCTCTCTGACTTTTGCTGAGTTCCACTGAGTGTACGTAAGCTTTTGTTTTGTCAAGCAGAGACAGTGAGACAAATTTTCTGTCAAAGCTCTTTTCCTTAAGGCCCGTTTCATGAAGAGCTTGATTTCTATGTCAACTACACTGATGACTCCCCTCATCTGTAAGTATCCGTGTGTCTGTGAGTGTGTGTGAATACCAAATACGAGCCAGTGCATTTTCTTGCAGTAGCTGTTGAGCTCATCAGATTCAGAGGGGATGGCTTCTTTGACAGGTGTCGTTAATGTTTGAGTAAGTGTATCTGTGCACAAGAACACTCACATGCTCATAGTTGCCTATTATTAAAGAAAACAGTCTGCCGTCACCATAGCAATGGCAGCGCTCTGAGATGTCTGCTGGGAGTGCTGACAGCCCCTTGTCAGAGCAGAGTTTCCACTCAGCCATTTGTGATCACTCCATCTCTCCACCTCTGTTCTAACCTCTTTTGTTAACCTTTCTGTAATACTACTTTTCTATCATCCCTTCCAGTCAATTTCATCTTTTACTGTACTCTCCTGTGTCCATATAGGCTCTTATTTGCAGTAACCCTAATCACCAACACAGACACACTCTTTGACACACACCTCTATTAGTTTTTGGGATTAAGAGACAAGAAGAAGCAAAAGGAAAACCAACCTCAGTTTTCCACCCTGGGCAACCACTATGTCCTCTCAAGCCTTGCATATGTGTCACCATGTACTCATTTTTCTCACATCAAACACAGCTGTCATCTCTAGTGAACTACATAAATGTATTGATGTTTCAAAAGTCATTAAAATAAAGCACTGTAGGTTTCCACTTCTTAACTATAATGGTTATGGACCTGAAAAAGTTTAAGGCCTGAATTAAGGCAGTACAGAACAGATAGGCTGAATTCTTATAGCTGGCAAGAATAATTCAATGTCACTCTCTTTAACATTAAGGCAAATAATTCTGTCTAAAAATACTTATGTGAGCATAAAGTAGCAAATGCATTCATGTGTTTCACCCACTAAGCAGAGTTTACTGGGCACAAGCTGTCAGCTTATGTGTTCTGCATGACTCAGATTTTCTGATTAGTAGCGTGTTTGCATAGATACTGTGCAACAAGAAGCAAAAGTGGCTTAAGAAAAATGTTCAAATAAAAGGAAATATTAAAGGAAATTGAAGGCTCAGTTCATGATTACTGACAAGTATCAATAAAACTGATCCTAAAATCACTGTCTCAAAAATGCTTCTTCATTAACCAGTTATATAAAAACAGATTTTTACAAATAGGCATTAGCCAAATGTATTGAACATTTAAAATTTTTCTTTTTTATGACAAATATTCACTTTTCCTATTATTATTATTATTATTATTATTATTATTAAGTGTCCCTGTAGTGTAGTGGTTTACACATTTGTCTTACAAGCAAAAGGTCCATGGTTTGAT
>VUQH01075585.1:0-15201 GCA_015106775.1 Etroplus canarensis
AGAGAAGCCAGCCTTGACAAACATCAAGCGGGTCACCAACCACTTATGAAAGCCCCTTTGTTGGGGACACTAAGCAGCAGACACCTATTGTGTTGAAGCCCACATACAGGCAGTGACCCAAAAACAGCTTTCTTTTCTGAGCCCAGGCTTATACAGATCTGTAACAAGGGGCTGTGAACACAAATGATTAAAGAGAAAGACACAGGGAGATCATAAGAAGAAAAGCACGATACTTACATCTATTCAAAAAGTTGTCAATGCTCTTGTTTTTCCGCAGGGCTGGGAAGTCAAGGTCGTATACCAGTGCATCCAAGCCATCCTGAGAGAAGAGGAGAATGGTGAACATGAAGGAAAACAGAACTATAGAGTTCTTAATAAAATCAACACAGATCCAGCATCACTGACATATGTGAAAAGCAAACTGTGGAACAGCTCTGTGCAGAAAAATGTTAACACTATCTTATCTCTAATTTTAACACACTTGGCTTCCAGTCTGGATTACATTACTATTGTGGAGGTCTTTGGCATTTCGTAAAGAAGGGCACTTGTTTAAGCCTCAGCATCTTACATGTTTCCTGACACTGATGATAGAGATGCACCAATTTATCAGGAGTACTGATCAGCCCAACAACAGATAAGACAGCATTAACCAATGGCAGAGGATGGCGCTTTTCTGTATTTAAATCTGAGTTTCCAGTTTCATACATTTCCTATGACTAAAATAATGTGACGAAGGGGTGAAAGACTTCAAACCATTTGAATTTATGATTTCTTTGTTTCCCTGGCACAAAAGGAGTAAATAAAAGAAGCACATCTCCTCTAAGATTTAGCGGTTTAGATCAATTAAACTGACAGCCTGGCAAAGGCCATCAGTTTAATTGAACTAAACTGGTAAATAAACAAAATATAAATTCCCAAACAGGGCATCCCTAATGGTTCATATGAAGAAAAATTTAATTCAAAAAATGATTGCAATAAAAAATATTTTTTTAACTTCTGCTCTTTCAGAAAAAGTTTCATTAGGCTGATTTGATATCTTGATCTCTCATTTTTGTTTCTAGGGCCTTGTCACACCATGACGATTTAACAAGCTTATGCCAACGCATCCAAATTCCTCTAAAATGCTGGCATACGCAGAACAAATGATGTTAAATGGACGTATACATAATGTCTTGCTAAAATATATAGAATGCAATACCAACGAATGCTAGTGTACTGCTGGCATTCATACGTATGAACCATACGCTAGCCAACATAGGAGATTTTGTGCATGCTCAAAATTTTCCAGCGACCTCTCCAGACTACGACGTATACCGTCGTACTTAAGCATGCTCTTAACGTATACAAAACTTACCAAGAACCTAATCGACGTAGGCCGGCGTATTTGCAGATTTTTTCCTATGTTGGCATATGCTTGTTAAATCATCAAGGTGTGACAGGGGCTTAAAAGAGGACGCAGCATCACTTCTTGCAAGAAAGCTAACTTCCAAAAGAACTTAAACATGGTTTTGAAAAACAAGTGAAAGGTAGATTGAGACAAATAATGGTGGCTGGATGCTGCAAAAGCTTCATGTACTACCTTGGTCAAATACCTTTTTTCAAAAAAAAGCAGCTAATGAACATACGATGGAATCTAACAATAACCACACAGTGAGGTCACCTGGGTGAATACACCATACCATAATAACGCTGACTGAAATTACAGAAGCTACTCCCACCTTAAACGTTCCTAAACAGTGTTATGTCAACCTGAATAGCATCATCTCTTTTAGATGTAACAATTCTTAGATTGATGACAGCAAAAAAATAAGACTTTAATCATTCAAGGCCATTTTTTCAAGGCTACAACATTGGAATTTCAAGAGATGTAACCATGCATAGGAACTATGTTACCTTAGGCTAGGCAGAACAAGTGCCATTAGCAGGGTTTAATCTAATCTTCCATAATCCAGAATGGCTGAAAAAAAAAAAAGACGGCCACACAAACACCCAAATATACATCAACTGTTATGCAATCCCTCGAGCAGGTGTAAGCCAGATGTTGTCAAGGTCAGCTAACCTACATTTTCTTTCTTTAAAAAGGTCAAAAGAAAAGCTGCACTATAAAGCTAGTAAAAGCTACAAGTAAAATATTAAAGAAACTTTACTTCTTGGCAAAGCTACATCTCTAAACATCCTGTCATGCCATGAAATCTTGACATTCCAGTATTGTGAATGATATGTTAATTTATTTTTGCTTCTCTGAGCAAAGCAATAATGACACATGGTGATTCAGCAGCTCAGATGAGCCAAGGAATCCTCTTAAGTCACTCTGCAGCTTCTACTCAACAGTGGAGGTCAGGGCCATTTACACAGACATAAAACAAGCAAGTGGCCTGCAGGATGGGCGGAAACAGGGAAAAGGCAAGTGGGAGGAGAAAGGAGAAAATGGGAGGTGGACAATGGCTGATAGAAAGAAAACTTAAATATTTACTGGTACAGAATATAGGAATCTAATGAGTATTAAGGTCATCAACACACGAAGCCAGCTTCTGCTCAGCTTAGAAAACCTCAGGAGTCAACATTCAGGAGGGAGTGTTTACAGAAGACAGACCATTGGCTGGGAAAAAAAGAGGCCTTTTGAGCCATATAGTATCCAGCCAGCCTACACTGGAAAAAAAATGCTGAAGAACTGAGTCCTTCAGGACCCTAATCACAAGGCTGTGCACTCAGCAATGCACGTTTGCATAACTTCCTGCCACAGAAAACTCTGGACAGCCACAGTAACATTCCTTAACAGGACTGTACACGTCAGAGAGCTATTTTAGTTATGTGGCCAAACAAGATCTCAACAAAAAAAGTGAAGAACAGGAGAAAATAAATCTATCCAAAGTACAGAGTTGTATAGTGAGCCTCATTTTTGATCATCAGCTCTACTGTTAAACATTATGACAGAAAGGCAGAGGGAGTGGAAAGCTGGTGCATGAGAGGATAGCTAGCCCAATAGGAGAACAAATAAAGGAAACAACAAAGAAAAGACAGCATGCCTGACAGCTAAGCTAAGACAGTTCTAAGGAAACACCAGAGCAACAACAGAGGTAGGTGAAGCAAATAAACACATATTTTAGAATTAAAACATAAAATAGGAACGCAACTGCTAAGTAGCATATGAGTGATTAAGAAGCAAAATGCGCAATATGTTCTCAGTTTGAAAAAGTAAAAGTGAATAGCACTGGGTGCAAGCACCATCTGTTCCAGGCTTGAATCTCAGCATTTGCATCTCTGCTGTGATTTCACCTATTCTCACAAAAAGAGGAACTGTGCCAAGATATGAGGGACATGTGTATCTAGATGCATTTGTGGGAACAACAGAGATTAAATCTTTTGAGGTTTAATACTTTCATCAATGAAAAAAAGCACAAAATGTTAATATAACAAGGTACAAATTCAACACCAAGCACAAAAATCTTATATTGCAATCAGGTAGTTCTGTGCTATGGCACTCAGATATACATTGCATGAGCAACAGAAGAAGGGTGCCCAATCATGTAAATTTAGTAAACATATAATAGAAGTGCAACAAAGAGGGGTCTCTTTCTTGTATTGTACATACAATAAAAACACTCTGAACTCCATGAACAACCAATCAATAATGGATCACAGTTTTAAGTCTGTATGCTGAGCTATAGGCCTGCTACTGGCCAGCTGTCAACGTGAAGATGTCGAGAGTTGTTCATATTCACTTAGTTTAATAAACACATTGTCAGACCAAAATAAGAACACAATTTTCATTCAGACTAGGAGAAGGATTTTTCCCCACAACTTAAAATGGCCTAGCTGAATTAGGGCAATTTGATACTGAAACTACAAGATAGATTTCCCTGCCTAAAGAGCTCTACGTACTACAAAAGAGTGAGATTTAAGTTCAGTCCATGCCTGGCAAGGAAGGTAAAGCTGAAACAATAGTATAATTACATCAGTCATGCTCTTGCTACAAACAAGAAATCTCAGACACACAGAGTTATTAAGAAGCATTTGCTGAAGCATCACACTCTTGCACAACTTTTGGGAAAAATTTATAAATGGACAATCCCCTTATCCTCTTATTTTAATAGTTCAGTTAGGGTAAGTCTATGCTGACTTCAGAAGTGTAGAACAAGCACAGGTCTAAGAAAGCTAAGCAGATTCAGTGAGTTGTTGCCTGAAATCAAAATGAACAATATGAGCAGCCAGGGGACCACCAGTGGCTTTCGTATTTAGCACACCTGACAGATCTCACTGACCTGCTGAATGGGTTTCATTTGTGGCTTTGGGTTAAGGACAAATATAATCAGCATATTCAATCCAGTGAACACATTTAAAAGGAAGCAAAAACTGATGGCCTGATGTAGCTTCCTGCCCATCACATGGGCATCAAGGCTTGTGTAGCTTTACAGTGCAAGTCATAAGGAACAAGTTTAGAGGATGAACTGAAGAAGTGCTTTATGTCAACTGGGCTTGTTGCCAGTTCTGTACTAATGCTGACCACATTGCTTCCAAAGTAGCATCACTGTTCCACCTCTACAACTGTGCTGCTGCAAAGAAAATTTTGACACTGCAAGAAGCCTGCAATGCCTAGCATGAATAGAAAATACTGCTGACAGATACACTTAGAACTTGTCAGCAATTTGTGGATCAACCCATTTATGCAAGTCGTCTTCTTTCAGATGAAAATCATCAACTCAAAGCACAGATCAAATCTAATCAGTTATGCAATTTCCCCCTTGGATTAATAAAGTATTCTGATTCTGTTTTGCTCACGCAATGACAATAAAGGTCTTAAATCTTGACCACCCGGTAGATTTCAACCAGCTCCTACTGGAGAAACCAGCTGCTTCCTCAGTGCCAGCAGTCCCACTTAGTAGAGATATACTTTTATTTCAATTTTCCAGCATAAAAAACACCCTTTCTGGACCATCTGAATAAATTTTCTATTTGTTGCATGCATATAAAATACACAGGCATGAATCAGTAATAGCTCTGGGATGGTAGATTCTAGTTAACCCTGTAATAAAAAGTTTTCACTTCAAGGTGGAGCATTCCGAACTCAACTCCAAGCTATGCTAACAAATATGAGGCTGTAGAGTATCATCTACTTTTTCTCAGTAAGTCAGTCAGAATAATTTCTAGTGGTGGAAGAGTTCTTTGATTTTACATCTATTTCCAAGAGCTCAGTTTCTGTCTACTTTCAGGGAAAATGAATGAAAAAAAAGCATGAAAATGCAGCAGAAAAGCTAAAATGCACTATAGAATAAAAAGTAACGCAAAGGACCCAAGTTGTGAATTTGAATATACCTTTCGGAAAAGGAGAGGAAAAAAATGGTGTGACACTATTAATTCAAATTAGAAAGTAACTGAGTTAATATGCAGTTAAAAAGAGAACAAGATATGTCTGCAACCCATATCAAATCCTGATTAACTCAGCTCACAAAGTGCCAGGCAGTAGCAGTGCACAGGCCGTTTTATTATGTGGCAGTCTTGGGAAAAATTGCAAGGAAAACAAACCAGAGCCTGAAGGGCTCCCTGTTATCCTGTTTCTGCTGATGCTGCTACAGCCAGAGGGTGACACATCCTTGAGATTACCAAATGATAATGTGAAAACCACCTCATTACTATATTAATGAAATGTGATAGTTATGTTAAAAAAAGTGTAGTTTTACAGAAAACACTAAGGTACTATTGGCTGACATTAAATATGGCAATTATTTAATCTGTTTCTTAATCTTTAGGTGAGAAAAACTTGCACACACACAGACAGAAGCTCTTTTCCAGACATTAAAGTCTGAGTTAAAATTTCCATGAGAGACTAGGCCACATCATCTTTCTGCATGCCAGCGCAAGGCATGTGGACTGGCCTAAGTTGAGCCCTTCTTCTCACTTCCTTTCTACCACCTCTTCAAGACAATATGCTTTCCACATGTGAGCAGCTGCACAGGCAGCCAGTTACACAGCAGGCTGTGCCCATGTTAATGTAAATGTGATCATACAAACCAATGAAGCCATTCAAAGCGTGGAATAACAAATCACTTCCTCTCAGGTAAAGGCTGTCACAGAGAAGGGAATTATTAGAGAGAACATTGATCCATTTGGTACACTTTGAAACCAACAGTGAGACTTTCACTAGAGTTCTTCTAAGTGCACTGTCCAGACTACTTTTACACACTCCTACTTCAGATAATGTCTACTGACAGGAAATTCTATTTACCTTGAAAGACTGCATATCTAACAACTCTACTGGATAAATGGCTGTGACAGTGAACCCAGGAGTGGCAAAACAGGGGCATTCCATTTTCTTATGAGGTCTCAGTGAGCAAGAATCACTGTCACAAATGCTTTCATGTGAAAATATAATGGAGATATTCCATCAGTGAAGCGCGCTCACTGGTTTCCACGGACAGAGCTGTGGCTTCCCAAGCTAAACTGTGCTCCTCTGTCCAGGATTTGTGACCTCACCCCAATAACCATTTTATTAAAGATCAATTCAGTTTCAACTCAAATACAAGGGATGCAGAGCTGTCCGTAAGTGGAATTTTAGCCCTTAGAAAATATGATAAAAGCTGAAAGAGTGAATAAAAAAAGGAAGAAGTGTTCCATTTTTGTATGCATTCCTGCACATAATCAGTCAGTTGAGGAAAAGCAGAGCTACAAATAGCTCAGTCAATTGTTGTTCCCATAACTGAACAGCTGAGGAGAGCATTTTACAACTGACAGGCCTGAACCTTCTAACAATAGGGGTGGGTGAAACGCTGACTATAACCTTCAACACAATATGTTTTTCAAATCAAGAAGATGTATTTCATTATTAAAAATATGCAGAGCAAAAATCAACAGGCTTCACACAATTTGTGTGTATTTTAAGTATTACGTAACTTAAGTCATATAGTTGCTTCCAGAAAGTAATAAGAATATCAACTTAGCTTAATGTTTTAAGTGATGACCACTAAAAAAATGTGGTCACTTGTACTTTTATCAGAGCTTGCTGCATTTACCTGTGTTGCCATTTGACTAAAAAGGCAGGACAAAATTATTAATATTACATTTTTGCCCCAACTGATAAACGTTCAACAGACGAATGCTACATAAGTGATTATGAACACTATGCCTTCACTATACCGAAACAGAAGCAGCTTAGTAGACTGGTATATCCTAATAACAACTGCTAGCAAAGTCTTGCCTTGATATATAGAGAGGACACAATCATGTCTTCCTGTCAAAAATCTACAGATTTGCCTGTTAATCTAGAACACAGGACATTGCTGCATTATCAGTGTGGACAACACCTTAGGAGGCAAGGTTTGTCCATTAAAGGTAAAGGTTGTGGCAGCAGGACAAGCTGAGCATAAGAAAATCAACTATGCAAGGAAACCAAAGAAATATGTTTATGTCAGACGTGTTAAATAGCTGTGGCTGTTTTCCAAGCTTTTATTAGATCTGGTTTTGTTGTATGATAGGTTCACATAAATGGGCTAAACTCAGCATTAGGCCATATACTGAATGCTTGAGAATGAATGAGCCATAACTTGCGTTAAATGAACAAATAACAGTAAAATGTTTCACAACAGCAACTTTTAGTCCAAAGGTTCTGTCACTTGGCACCATCATTTAGTTATGATTCAAAAGAAGTAATAAGCACATCATTCACTCAACTCGGGTCTGATATTTTGGGATGGAATCTAAATTAGGTAGCAACCACCAACTCAAATTACAACTTTGCTGAGGTAAAATTTAAGTGTGTATGAATTTCACCACAAAGTTAATTTGTCTTTTGATTCAGTAACCTATATGAGCTGAACTATACACAGCATTTCTGATGTTGGCCCATACTCCAAATCACTTCAAAGTCAGAGTATCCACCCTGACATGTAGTGTGCTCATACTGTCTATGAATCTGGTTTATTGGCCTTGCCGTTTCCTGTAATTACGTGTATTACAGATTTAAAGTCCAAATAACAGATGAAGAGGGATCAAACTTAGAGAAGCTAACACAGTTCAAGTGTCAAGTAAGAACAAAGATGGGAAGCCTTAATATACTGCAGCTAAATTATTGTTCAAAACAAGTCCTGGCATATCAATTAATTAATTATAATTTACAGATGATAAAGTGACTCCACTATAGGACCAAGTGCATGGGCAGCTGGGACAGTTTTTCAGTACTTTTCACAAATGGACAATCGTGGCACCTTTTATAAGTAAGGATGCTTAATAAGGAGAAATTATTTGAATAAAAAGCTGATACAGGCCAGTCACTGCTGTTAACAGAAAAACATATGGACAATGCTCAGACCTTTAATAGCAAGTGAGCTTTCACATCACAATGTCAGGAATTCTGTCTGTTCAGATTGGCCCTCTAGAAGCCAATGTAGAGCACAATGACTGGGGAGGGGGCTGCCCATCTAGATAAGGCTCTCTTCACTCCAAGCAGGATTTATTTAGCGGGTGAAGATAAGGGCAGCAGGGCTGGAGAACAGTGAATGTTTATGCAAGCCTAGAGTTGAGCAGTAAGGTACAGGCCAAATGTCACCATCACACAACACAGGCTGAGCTCCTATAGGGAAAAAGTATAATCCCAACAGTGCTATACTTCAAGGTGCTATGCCAGGTACAGAAACATGGCCAGTAAAAGGCTTGTATTGTGCATTCCGATGAAGTCTATTACTCATAGCCAAGCATGTTGGCTGCTTCATGGGTTAAATGTCCTGACTCACAGCCCTCAGAAACATGAGTCTTAAGTTCACATAATTTTGGTTTATGGGTAGAGAGCAGAGCCCACACCCAGCTACCTCAGAGCTGCCTGCTTGGTCTCAACTCTCTCCAGACATGCAGAACGGCTCTGGGACACACAGAACTCCAGGCCAGTCAAAGACAAGCGGTTATTTGATTAGCATGGAATTTTATTAAGCTGTGGGTGGAGTTGCATGGTGGCAGAAAGCGCCTCAGCAAAAGGCCTCCATTCATTGATCAGGGGCGATCGCAGAGAGGGGAAAAAAAGACGAACAACACCCTTGTGTGTGCGGCTGCCAGTGGGAACAGTCCCCACATCTTTTTGCCATTAAAAATGCAGAGCATGTGCACTTCTAGGTGAGTTTAATAGGCCCTTTTCTGCAACATGATGGGAGGTCAGTAAGCAAATTTTCTTTTCTAAAGGCTGCTATCTACAGCTGCCTATACACATGCTTCTGTGTGTGGGTGAGGTTTTAGGACAAGCCCATTTCCCAAAACAGCTTTCCTGTTCTTCATTTGTTTAATAAACTGGTCCGCTGTCTCATACAATAAAGATGGAGAAATCAATGTGTACCAAGAGTCATGTGTGTACATGAACTGCATGAATTGTCATAGAACTTCTGTGCACAGGTACTATTCTCTTTTTACCACTTAAAGGTATGAAACCAAGGCAAAAACTAGGTCATACACAAAAACCCTAAACATCGGTGGCAAAGTTGGACCCTGGAAATTCAGGGCAAGTTTTTTTTTCTCCCCAGCCAATTACCAAGATGACCTTTGATTTTATCACAATATACATCTGAGCACAACCGCTCCCTTTAGTCACTGAGTGGCAAATCCTTGTGAAAACACTGAGTGTGACTGTCACTCAACCAGAAATGCTCCAGATATCAACAAACCTTCAACACAACAGCCTCACTGCATTCACTCCATGGTGAGTCAGTCCCTGGTACTGCACATAATAAAAACCAGTAAAGGTGTTGCTTGAGGGTGAAGCACGTGGCAAGGGAGCCGTGTATCCTTAGATAAGAGTCACTTCATGAATTGTCACCCACACACAGGAAGCAGCAAGGAAAACTTTTGCCAACAGGTGTACTGATGCAGCTGGAGGCCTGCATGTTACAACAGGCTTTGAAGAAGGCCCATCGCTTAATACGAACCTGAAATAATCTAAACAAAAAAAGCACACCTAACCAGTCACTTTTTCAATGTACTAGCCGCACATAGGTGCCAAAACAAGTAACCACCAGTTTGCAGTGGGAGGCAAGAAAACCACCAGCTGATTAGATTAACTTGTGTGTTTGTGTACCTTCGGTTGCTCCCTTATACACAGTCGATTAATCCACGTCGGTAATTTGGCAGATGTTTTACTCCGGATGCCCTTCCTGACGCAACCCTCCGTGGTGAGAGGGGCTAATGTCCCCACCTGGAATCGAACCAGGAAGCCTTCGCTTGTAAGGCTAATGTGTAAACCACTACACTACGGGGGCACCAGGTGATCAGATTAACTTACCTAAAACAGAAATAATTTGACAAAGGGTCCCTGCTTTTGCAGGGAGCACAAAAGCTGCAGTCAGCCAGTTTAACTTAGACATTTCTTCGTTTAAGTATACTGGCATAACACCGCTGTTAAACATCAATATTTCCACCATATGCAAGCCTGTGCAGCGTTTGGAGGTTTTAAAATACTGTTTTGTTTTCTACTTCCAGTAGGCTCATGCACAGGTGTTTAACCTAATTATGCGTCGGCCTTTCTGCAATGACAAGATGAACTGTGTTGGTCTCGGAAAGAATTTCTGATCCAAGGAGTAGACTGACCCCGAATGGCTGAAACGCTATATTAGCCACATAGCCCGCTACTATGCTACAAACTTACCAGCAGACAATCCGTGTTTATTTCTGACTTTGGGTCTTTCAACATGGCATCGATTTTTTCAAACCGAGCCCCCATACTTTCCCCAGAAGACATTTTGCTGTCAAACTCAGTCCCGACGTTGAGTTATGAACAAAAACAGCTCAATGGCGAGACAGAAGGCTGGCTAGCTAGCTGTAGCAGCCAGCGGTAGCTAGCTAGCCAAAGGTTCCTTTCTTCGTGTGAACTTTACGCCGCACTTCAAAGAAAACACATCGTTCTTCTCGAGCTTCCACTGGCTTCAAGGCTGCATCGATCATGCAAAAGCCACATTTTCGGAGTCCAAATACGTGTCCCCACCAGTACGAGTAGCAAACAACTTTAGTGGCAAAGACAAACGCGGCGACAGATTAGTCAGCCTCCGTGGGATGCCGCTGAGGATAAGGGCTTAAAATGTTGGTGCATCCAAACAAAAGAGAGTTAAAACGTCAATGTAATGTCTCTCTGAAAAGCACAGTTTGTAGGAAAGCTATTCCAGGCCTGTTCCCATAGCGGTGTCTGAAACTTGCAAGAAAAAAAAGACAAATGAATCTGACAGCTCAAAAGTAGAAGTGGTGGGAAAAAAACTTCTGCTTCTTCCAAATTTCGATCAGTGTAAAGACGGAGTCGTTACAACGTTTATCGGCAGTCCAGGCGCTGCACTCCCAGCACTGTCACTGACTTGTCGACCGCCTCCTCCTCCACACTGCTTTATCCCTCAGATAGAATGCGTATAAATCGGGTTTAATGTGTGTTAGTTTTCGGAAAACAATCGCAGACGATGCCCGATTTTCTCCTGGCCAACATGTCCGCCTTCCTGTTCAAAGCGACTTCAAAAGTCAGGTACTGCGCATGCGCGCACTGATTTCGTTCACAAACTGACGAAGGCAACACGTTGCTGCTCCCACATGTTTAAAAAGTGGACTAAACGCTCAGATCTCACTGAAACTGTCCAGTTAGATGGTTAAACATCCATTTTTTTTATTGTTCTCAAAAGGGCTACTCGGCACTCAGGGGCGTGTCTGAGGGGGCACCCCCCCCCCCCAGCCCTGTGACCCCAGCACCACCTAAGCCTATACTGTTAATCTTACATGCCTGAAACCACTGGATAACAGTAATTTGGCAGATGTTTTACACCAGATGCCCCTTCTGATAACCTGATAACCCTCTATGATAAGAGGGCTTGTGTCCCGACCTGGAATCAAACCAGAGATCTTTTGCTTGTGAGGTGAATGTGTAATCTACTACACTACAGGGACTTACTACTTTAAGCTTCTACTCTGTACTGTACTTTATACGCCATACTGTTAATTTTAAAGCATAAGTCACTTATTATTTTGCAGATAAGGTGCATTGTTAAGTGGGATGACAACTTTTGCTTAAGTAAACATTCCACTATCCAACCCAAATGTAAACTCCTGTTTAGCACCACATTTCTCTTGATAAATCTGTAATTGGACACTGTACTGCACATTAGACCAATGCTTTCTACACCAATTTTCTATAAATGTTATTTCTGATTAAGAGGTCCATAGTTTTAGGCACTGATCCAGGTGGAAATCTATGGAGTTCTGCTGATTTTTTTCTTACCTGTAACATTATCAAAGATTAGTGAAAAAAAAAATTTAGACAAAAAAAATCATGATCATCATTTCTTTTGCAAATAATTGATTTATATAAGACAATTAATTAAATAAAATTTTCTCATCATTACAACAGAGCAAAATAAATAGCAATTTACTAAAACTCTTGAACTTAAAATCTGAGGAAAATCTGTGGAATCTGTACCCTGCAGATTACGTGTGGGACTGCTGATTAATATTCTGATTTCCTGTTCGTTCCTGGTCTGGGTAGCTATGTCTCATAAGCACACTGAAATCATTATAGTGCAAAAACTTTTACACTGAAAATACTGTATATATTAATATCCAATATCCATATCCAATTGTCATCTTAAATTATAATAATTATATTATTGCTCCTGCATATTGTTTGTTGAACATTCTGATACTTTGATATTTTTTAACTGAAGATGAAATTAACTGAACTGAATAGTGCCAAAATCTCTTTTGTCCTCTGTTGGCTGTTATTATGTGCAACAAAATTATATATCCACAAATTTACTATTTTATAATTGAAATGTATATATTTTAGGAATAAAACCCAGCCACAGGGACCCACAAGCAAGTGTACTTCTAGTACCGGTCCCAAGCCCGGGTAAATGGGGATGTTGCGTCAGGAAGGGCAACCAGCATAAAATCTTTGTCAAATCAAATATGCGGATTCAAAATACTACCCAGGTTAACAACGACCGTGCCATTAGCCAACAGGATGCCGGTGGAAACTATGCTACTGTTGGCTGAAGACAAAGGAGGGGGGAGAGGGGGAAAGCATGTTAGGAGGCAGAAAGAGAGAAGGAAAGGGAGGAGGGTGGAGGTGAGAGTAAGAACTTTAAATGTAGGGACTATGACTGGTAAAGGGAGAGAGCTGGCTGATATAATGGAGAGAAGGTGTGTGCAAGAAACCAGGTGGAGGGGAAGCAAGGCCAGGAACATCGGAGGTAAATTCAAACTGTTCTACTATGGTGTAGACAGGAAGAGAAATGGAGTAGGTGTAATCTTGAAGGAAGAGTATGTGAAGAGTGTTCTGGAGATGAAGAGAGTGTCAGATAGAATTCTGACTTTGAGGCTGGAAATTGAAGGCGTGTTGCTGAATGCTGTTAGTGCATATGCCCCACAAGTTGGATGTCATTTAGAAGAGAAAGAGGAATTCTCAAGTAAGTTGGTTGAAGTGGTAGAGAGTATTCCCAAGGAAGAGAGAGTGGTGATTGGAGTAGACTTCAATGGGGATGTAGGTGAAGGGAATAGAGGGAATGAGGAGGTGTTGGGTATAGTGTTAAGAAAAGAAGTGTGGAGGGACAGATGGCATAGTGGATTTTGCAAAAAGGATGGAAATGGCTGTGGTGAACACATATTTCAACTAGAGGGAGGAACACAGAGTGACCTTTAAGAGTGGAGGAAGGCGCACAGAGGTGAACTATATCTTATACAGGAGGTGCAACCTGAAAGAGGTAGGAGACTGCAAGGTGGTGTCAGAGAAGAAGAATGGAGCTAGGCAGCATTGGATGGTGGTCTGTAGGATGACTTTGGAAAAAAAGAAGAGGAAGCAAGTGAAGTTAGAGACAAGGATTAAACGGTGGAAGTTAAAGAAGAAAGAATGTTGTGCAGAGTTCAAGGAGGAGTTGAGGCAGGCTCTGGGTGGTAGTGACAAGTTACCAGATGATTGGGAAAGTACAGCTGAGCTGGTAAGGGAAACATCCAAGAAGTATTTGGTGTCTCCTCTGGACAGAGCAAAGAAGACAAGGAGACTTGGTAGTGGAACGAGGAAGTGAAGGAAAGTATTCAAAGGAAGAAGCTGGAAAAGAAAAGTGGGATAGTCAGGGAGATGAAGAAAGTAGACGGAAGTACTGGGAGTCTAGGTGCACAGCAAAGAGAGAAGGTGCAAAGGCAGAGGAAAAGGCTTATAGTGAGTTGTATGATAGGCTGGATACTAAGGAAGGAGAGAAGGACTTGTATCAATTGGCGAGAGACAGAGATGTCTAAGACAGAGGGCAGTGGACTTTTTAACCAGATTGTTAACACAATCTTGGAGAATGAGAGAATGCCTAAAGAATGGAGAAGAAGTGCACTGGTACTGATCTTCAAGCGTAAGGGTGATGTGCAGAGCTGTAGTAACTACAGACGAATCAAGTTGATGAGCCATATAGTGAAGAATGGGATACAGCAGCAGTACGACTTCATGCCGAGAAAAAGTACTACAGATGCAATGTTTGCTTTGAGAGTGTTGCTGGAGAAGAAGGTCAGCTCTGAGCCCCTTTTTGCTCCCAATGGTGATGGACAGATTGACATATGAGGTCAGGCAGGAGTCTCTGTGGACTATGATGTTCACAGACAACATTGTGATCTGTAGTGGGAGTAAGGAGGAGGCGTAAGAAAGCCTGGACAGTTAATGTGATTCTTTTGTAAAAACCCCTTGAATTAAAGCTGAAAAACTGCACTTCAATAACATTTTGACTGTTTGACTGAAAATCAACTGTGGTGAGAAACAGAGACAAAATTACAAAAAAAATGTGCTGTTGTCCCAAAACTTATGGACTTAACTATAAGGATCAGACATGACAGGCAGATCCTTTCTAGCCAACTGTGGTACCATTCTTGGGACCTGTAAAAATTTCAAGCCTTGTGATGATCATGCACTTCTCTCTCGGATTTGCTGTCTGTTGCTCTTCTTCTTCTTCTTCTTCTTCTTTCGGCTGCTCCCATTAGGGGTCGCCACAGCGGATCATCTGCCTCCATCTCACCCTATCCCTTGCATCCTCTTCCCTCACACCAACCCTCTGCATGTCCTCCTTCACTACATCCATGAATCTTCTCTGTTCTGTTCTCCTCCTGCCTGGCAGCTCCATCCTCAACATCCTTTGTCCAATATATCCACTATCCCTCCTCTGAACATGTCCAAACTTCTCAACCCTCACTGTCCCTCTGATGTACTCATTTATAATCCTGTCCATC
>VUQH01075587.1:0-15959 GCA_015106775.1 Etroplus canarensis
AACCCTCTGCATGTCCTCCTTCACTACATCCATCAACCTTCTCTGTGGTCTTCCTCTTCTCCTCCTGCCTGGCAGCTCCATCTTCAACATCCTTTGTCCAATATATCCACTATCCCTCCTCTGAACATGTCCAAACCATCTCAGCCTTGCCTCTCTCACTTTGTCCATAAGCTTCTCAACATGAGCTGTCCCTCTGATGTACTCATTTCTAATACTGTCCATCCTGGTCACTCCCAGAGAAAATCTCAACATCTTCAATTCTGCCACCTCCAGCTCTGCTTCCTGTCTTTTTGTCAGTGCCACTGTCTCTAAACCATACATCATAGCAGGTCTCATTGCCGTCTTGTTAACCTTCTCTTTCACTCTTGCTGCTTATTGCTGTATTACTTAAAGGTCCAGTAGTAAAAAAACAGAGATAAGAGTTCAGTTTCCCTGTATTCATGCAAAGTATATGTATTTAAAGCAGGAATTCAAACAGTCAAGTGGCGCATTTTATGTGTTTTGCCCTATGTGGTTGTTCACTTAAAATATGTTTCAATCAATGATAAGGTGATCCCATTTTCACCACTCTTGTCTTTTTAGTCACTTTGTGACTTTTGGAGCACCAGACTGTACTTTGACATGAAGAAAACTGACAGGCTTCAAATGAGTGCAACATTTCAAGATCAAAAAAATCTGCTGCCCAGAGTTTTGGGGAGAGGGAGGGGAGGAAGAGATTTCATAGGGACACAAGTGAAGTAGGGGACAGAAGCCAAGAAATCTGGCTTTTTGCTTTGATACGCTACACCTTCAACTTCTGTGCCTGGCTCTGACGACTTGATATTCTCCTAATTAATTTGTCTGCAGTTGGTTTACCTTGATGAAAGATTGCATTTGGAGAGAGCGAACACCTGGTAACATATGCTGCAGGGACTGATAGTGAGGTGCCAGCTGCAGATAACAGACAGGACGATTCAGCACATTGTGTATATATTTGGGAGAAACGCTCTCACACACACACACACACACACACACACACACACACACACACACACACACACACACACAGAAAAAAAAATTAGACAAGCGGACTAGATTATAACAAAAAACTTAATTTTCACAGTAATGGTTAGTTTTAGTTGTAATCTAATTAAAGCTAATGGTTCCTGAAATGATACATTAACAAATGCACTATATGGAATAAAATATTGGGCCACCTACAAGTTACATCAATGGGAGCTTTTATGACATCCCATTCTAAATCCATAAGCATTAATATGGAATTCATACCTGTGTTTAACCTGTAACAGCTTACACTCTTCTGGGAAGGGTTTCTACAAGATTTTGGAGTGTGTCTGTTGGAACTTTTGCCCATTCATCCAGAAGAGCATTTGTGAGGTCAGACACTGCACAGTATACCAGAGGACCTGGCCTGCAATCTCCATTCTACTTCACCCCAGAAATATTTGATGGGGTTGTGGCCAGGCCTCTATGTGGGCCAGTCAATTTCTTCCACAAGGATGTCATCTAACCATGAATTTTAAACCTTGGTCATTTTGCCTGCTGGAACATAAAGGGCCTTCCCCCAACTATTCCTACAATGTTGGAAGCATAGAATATTCCAAACTGTCTTGGTAAGCTGAAGCATGAAAAGTTCTGTTCACTCGAACTAAAGGGCTTGGGCCAACCCTAGAAAAACAAACCCATAGCATAATACCTCCTCCACCAAACTTTACAGTTGTCACAAAACAGACAGGAAGGAAATGTTTTCCTGGCATTTGCCAGAGTGTGGCTCTTTACTCCACAGAACATGTTTTCACTGCTCCAGAGTTTGGTTTTACACAGCTGCATCATCCATGCTTGGCATTGTGCTTGCCAAGCATGGATGGAGACCCTCAAGTTCCTAGTGCGGAAGTTTGGAACTCCACAATTATGAGTTAGAATAACTGGCAACTTTTATGCACTATGCGCCATGGCACTCAGTGACCCGGTTTTGTAACTTTACATGGTCAACCACTTGGTGGCTGAGTTACTGTGGTTCCTAAACACCTCCACTTTGCCTCTTACAGTTGATTGTGGAACATCTAGAAGGGAAGACATTTCACCAGCTGACTTTTTACAAAGGTGACATACTACATTCAAATTCACTGAGCCCTTTAAAACAACCCATTCTTTCACAAATGTTTGCAAAGACAGACTGCATGGTGTAGGTTTATGATTTTATACACTTCTGGCATTGGAACTGAATGAAATACCTGAACTCAGTGATTAGAAGGCATGGCCCAGCACTTTTGCCCATATAATGTAATTTCAAAGCTAAATTTTAATCATAGTTAAAGAGGTGCAAAAACCCGATGGAAACCACAAAGTAGAAACCGCTGAATGGTGGCACTCTCCAGTGGGTGCCTTGGGAGCAATTTGGGGAGGTGTCTTGCCTAGGGACGTGTAAGCACTAAAGATTGAGCCACCAACCTCCCACTTTAAAGATGCCCCACTCTACCTCCTAAACCAGTATTTTAACCTCTTAACATCCACCAGGTCTTCAGTGACCCCTGTAGAGTTAGGGTTGGATTTTGTTTTAGTTGGGTAGCAAAAAGGGATATTTTAAGAAACTGGAAGATGTTAAATTTTAAAGTAAGTCTCAAACATTTCGGTGTCACAGTTTTTTCTGGTAGACGCTTTCCTTTCAAGTACTCCAAACAGACAAATATTGTATAAAAAGAGGTCAACTTTAATCAAACTAAAAATGCCACACTTACATGGATTGCCAGTAATCTGTTGAATGTTAAGTAAATTATATACTGTATTTCTGTATATCTACTTTCAATATGCTAGAAGTGTTCAGGTACATGTAACCATTAAAAAATTCTCTTGTCTTGCATTGTTTCCTGGGACTACAATAGCTGTAAAATAAATATTTTAAAAAAGTCTATTTTTAGTGTGGAACAGGGGTTGGTAGTGTCATTACAGTAAAGTCATCAAAGCAGAAGCTGATTTGCAAGGTGACACCAAGTGTTGGAATCTATGATCCATGATTCCAAAAGTGAACCAGTTTGTAACATGTGGAGAGGCTCTTGTCATGCAACAAGGGTCATTTTCAGAAACATGTAGAGTCCATACTATTGGATGATTATGAACGCTTCACCTGGAAATTATTTTAAAAGATAATTTCACATATTGCTGGGTAGCTTTATCTACTGTATAATAGCAAAACATTGGATATTAGTGGACTTATATTTTAGAATCTGTAAAAACCAAACAGTAACTAAAGCTTTCATTGGGAGAAGATGTAATATTCTGGTGTAGTGTTTTTAGGACACCAGATTTTAGTAGCTTAAACATTTATTTCCTGCATTGTGCATTAACATTTTTTAAACATGCACAACGCAGCAAATGAATGTCAGTCTGTGGTGTCAAAGTCTTAATTTTTTGCGCTATAGGTAAGTCTTGTGGAACTCAAAGAAGTGCACTGAATATGCAACATTGTAGGGGAAAAGGTAACGATATCATGATTTAAGGCTAAAATTGAGGTTAAAAATGCATTCAAATGATCATTAGTCTACACTGAGAAATAATCCTGATGCACCCAACACTAAAATCTTAAAATCTTGAATCCCAGTGCAAACTATCTGCCCCTGGCAGCTTCCTCCCAAAAATATGAGCAGTGATATATGAGAGTAACCCCTCTATCGCTTGAGCCGTGCTGCTCAACATTCAGGATCAGGTTTCTGTCAGGTCAGCACAGAGCGATGAGATGCAGCTCGGCTGGGGTTTGCAGATCGGCAGGTCCGCCGCTGAATACCACCTTGTGTTTTGGGTCCTGAGAGGAGCGCCCCAGCAGCTGCCCTCCTTCACGCCTGTTTGTCAGGAGCTGTCGATAAGTCCCGCACTCACTCTGCTTTAAAGGAGAGGGGAAGAAAAAGCTGAAATAGGATGCTTCCTGCCCTTTAACATGCCAGAGGCTTCGTTAAGGGAACCTGTGAAATCAGTTTAATAGGCTGACATCACCCCTGGGCCTCTGTGACCCGGCCCTCCTGAGACTCCCCTATCTTCTATTTCTCTCTGTTTCTTCTTCTTTCCTCCATCACCTTTTCTTGCCACTGTTCTTCTCCTCTTTCTTGTTATGAACCTCCTCTTCTTCTTCCTCCTCTCTTAACATCTCTTGTTTTGATTTTTGGCCCCAATTTTTCTTCCACTACTTTGTTTCATTTCTACGCTGCTTTTTCAGTTTTTTTTATTCAACTGCAATTCCACTTCCAATATTCTACCATTGACTTTATTGTTCACTTCTGTTCTCCTCTTGATGCTCTTTCTTCTTTCATTTTCATTTTTGCTATCCTGACTTTTCTCTTCTTTTTATATCTGGCTCTCTGTCCCATTCCTCCCGATTCCTTTCTTCTCCTCTTCTCCTCTTAAATCTTCCTCTCTGTGCATATTGCCTCAGCTGCAGTGTTTTGTAGGGGATCTAACAGGGGGATAGCTCTATTTCTCATCATCTGACCTTGATGAAAACAGGGGAGCGGGCCGGTCTAAGAATGACCCTGAGTCTTCCTGAACCCACCTGACATTAGTGAATAAAATATAGCGTGGGCCTCCTGTTGGGGACGGCTGCTGAAAGGGAGATCACTCCACCTCCTCTTATTTATTCTCTTTTCCTCTTTCTTCAGATGCTAACTCCGGGAATGTGACGTTAATGTGCATACCGGCTGTTTGAACCACCGACCACAGGTCAGCCACTTTAATAGAGAGGTTCAAGCCTCTCTCAAAGGAATAGCAGCCCGACGCCTCCATTAATGTAGAGCAGGAATGTAGCCGTAAAACAGCATTTCCTCATGTAGGGTTTCCCTGGGAAGCACCGGGAGCCTGCTTTTTTATCCTCTATCTTAGAATATCACATCTAGAATAAAAATAATAATAATAATCTGTATTATTCTTTAACTCTTTTACTGTGTGTCAAATGGTTTGATGTTTGTTTGGATTTTTTGTTTCCGACTTGGAGCACAGAACAACTCTTGCTTTATCTTCAGGTTGCATCGCAAGAGGTTTGTGATGGTTGTGGGTTGAGGGTTGCATCTGCCTTCTCTTCTCAGGGTTTTGCATGACTATTTATGTGCTGTGAATATTTTGTCTTCTGGATATGGTATAAGGAGTGTCTGTGTAAAAGTGTTTCTCTGTGCTGCATGTGTGTGTGTGTGTGTGTGTGTGTGTGTGTGCAGTATGGGTCCTGACACTGCCTAGATGGTTATGGCTGCCCATGGCTGTAGGCAGGCCTTGGGGGGTGCAGGCCCTCTCCTGGTGGGGATAAAAGCAGGAGGCATCTGGCTCCAGCGGAGCTCCAAAAACTCAAAGTAGCCTAAGATCCCCTTCTCCTGGTTTAGCCAAACAAGCTGGACTAATCCCAACTATCAGGGGATGCTCTGTCAAAACAAGCAGCAGGGCCCTAAGGCAAGCCGATCCACTGAGTGGTGAAGGGCTGTGGAGAGAGGGAGAGAGGGAAGGAGGCCCTCCCATTAGCATAATGCCTCTCGGTAGCGAGCTGGTGTGCTGGCCTGACAGCCTGAGCACAGGGGCACAGCGTCTCACAGGGGGTTTGGGCTCAGAGACGGGGCAGCAGGGGCAGTGGGGGCAGCAGTGGAGATGTGGGAGCTTTCTGGCTTAAATCAGCGAGGGGCAAAACCCAGCCCAGCCTGCTGATGGCAGTTCCTCTTCTCTCCCTCTCGTTCTTTCTCTTGCTCTCTTATTCTCTTTCTCTGTGATTTCTGCTCCTCTGGCTTATTTTTAGCAGCCTTCATCCTCCAAAAGCAGGTTGAGTCCTCTTCTCTCTGAATATGTAGGCCTATGCCCTGGGCTCGCCGTCGTTCACCCAATTCACCAACTACATCACTACCTCACAAAGCTATTCTGGGGCTGCTGATCTTGTGTTGTGGCTACCTGCTGGAAAAGCAGCTAAGAATTTGTGTCAGGAAGAGAGGAAAAAAGAAAAAAACAAAGAACTGCTTGACACACAATGCACAATAAATCTCACTTTTCACATATGAAATATTGATTTAGCATGCTCATTATCCTCCAAAGATCTTTTTTGATATTCAGATGACTCTCTTTGCTCTTAAAATCTTTGCAACCTTATGAAGAGTTGAAAATGTGCACGAATCATGTGAAACCACTCTGTCTCCTTTTGTCATTTAATTTTGTATATGCAGAATGGCTAAATGAAACAAATGAGTTAGCTGTATGTGTTATTAGCCCTAATGGGAACATAATGGGGTTAGCTCAGGCCACGTAATAATGAATATCAATATCAGCAGCCTGGCCTTTTATTAAAGCCTTACATCATCTCTCAGACACTCAATTTAAGAGGGAGCCAAATGTCCAGGGGGGAGATATTTTTGGTATCCAGTTGTTGCAGGACTCTGCCCTAAATATTAAATCACAGTGTTTGTTATTTTTTTTGTTGTTTATAAAGACCGACTGATTGGTGTTTATACCTTTACTTAGTGCAATTCTTGCACATATTGTCGTGTGATGCGATATTAGCAGCTTTCGCTCACCATGGATGCAGTATTTATGATTTCTGAGTGTCTGTTGGAGGCTACAGCTTAACTAAAAGATCCTTTTAAAAATAGGAAACCCTGCTGCCTGCCTCGAGTCCAGCCAGTCCTGCTGGGACTGTACTTGGAGTGGATCCAGTTGATTATCATTTCAGCCCACTGTCACTCATAAAGGAGGCAGGTTCCCGGGCCCAATTATCTTTGAAAACCCAACCATGGAGGCTGGATGTGATCAATGAGGCCGATGCCAGAGTCGATATGCTCCGAGTCAAGCCTATTGATCAGCGGATGCACATAGACAGACGTTGTGAGCTGTATAATGTCAGGAGGGCCAGCGGGTGTGGGGCTGGCTGGAGAGGAGGCGTTGGTGGAGACAGGGAGGGTGGAGGGGGGTGGGGGTGGTTGAGGGGCGTGGCTGTAGCATCGGGAGCCTCAGGTGTGCAGCGTCAGGAAGAAGAGGTGACAGTTTTCTGGGCCCCCGGGCCCCCTGGGAGGGGATTAGGACCTGCTCGGACTCCCAGCCTCCCAGTTCATGGCAGCAGGGTGACGAGCTGCCCCAGCAACCCCTCCCACAGCCGCTACTGCAATAAAAAGTCTGGCTCAGTTGCACGTTGGAACACAATGAAGCACAGCACAACAACCTTCTCACCTTACGCTCAGGGACTAGTACATATACTCACACATGCACACACACAAGCTGAGACACTTTTCCCTGTCCTCTCTCTGTTCTCATTTTCATATCAGTATTACCAGCATCCTGAGAGACACATCTCTGCTTTCTCAAGCCTCATCACCCTGAATTTACTGCATATAAGTTATTCTTTTGGGTGGTCATTATAGCTACATCCAATTCAACAAATCCATTGCCACTCTAAATCTTTAGTATAGGCACATCAGCCATTCACTGACTTTTAAAGCAAACATTCTACGAACAACAACACAAATTTCCTTTGCACCATAATATGATTACTGATAGCTCAATCACTGAAATTATAGTTAGTTAGTTAGTTTCATGGATCACATTATCTACTGAAATAATTTGTCAAGCCTGCAAATAGCACTTCCACTTAGCCATGATTTAAATGATACACGGCTTTCATGGCATCGTCACCCAGTCTTTACATTGAAACTCAGTCTGTTTTACACATGCATACCTGTCACTGCTGAAGATTAAAAAGAATCATTTTCTTGGTGTTGGATTAATATTGTAGAGCTATTGTTACACATGTATATTATATTCACATCAATATCAGTGTGTTAATGAAGTGTACACGTTTTAATGAGGTTTTCCTTAATCTATCTTTTAAAGTAAATGTATTCTATTGGAGAGTTATCTGTCTGTGTGTTTGCATTTTGTTTTCTTTAATACATAAATTTATAGTGGAGTTTGAATTAAAGCTACACTTTATGCTGTTGATTTTAAACCTCTTTGGACATACACAGATATAAAAATGTGGTTAGTGTGACTTTAACCGTACCACATTCTTCTTCTTCTTCTTCTTCTTCTTATTATTATTATTATTATTTTGTTTTTTTTTCTATTCTTACTTCATGCAGCTGATGGTGTTTAAGAACAAAATATTTATGGATTATGAGATTTATTTACCAAAACAGAATTTTTGTGAAGAGATGAATTACATTTTCTATTAAACTAATTCTACATATTAGAATTCTTAACCAAAAATTTTTGATTTTATAATACTTAAAGATCAAATTGCATTTTGATCCTAAAAACCATCTTATGTGTTCCAGTTATGCAGTGTAAATGTCAAGGACTTTTTTTGTGAAAGGAACATACAGGAAAAATCCCTTTTTAGACATATGTAGAAGAACTGGGTTTGACATTTTTACATGAGGGCCAAAAATTTGGTTTCCAATATAGATCTTACTATGAGAGGCATTACCATTTTATGACCCGGTAATGGGAATAGGCCATAAGACTGGACTGCAAGTCTCAACTTGTCATTTATGAACCTGAAAGGTTACTCTTATTTTAGCGGAAAACACCATTCTTTCTTAAATCTGAGTACAGTTCAGTGACTTAAATGTAACCAATTAGTTTTTAGTGCATAAGTGAAAGCAAACCGCAGTCTCAAGCTCTAGTTTTTCATGTACCTTCAACTGCTCTCTTGTATTTTTCCCTAGGGTGCACCACAGCGGATTAATCCCCATTATTAATTTGGCAGAGTATTTATACTGGATGCCCTTCCTGATGCAACCCTCCATGGTGAAAGGGGCTTACATCCCTACCTGGAATCAAACCAGGGGCCTTTTCGAAGAGCAAATATGTTAATGTATTTAAAACAATAAATCAAATCGAAATCTAAATTACAGAAGGCTGAAATAAATATCAATTTACTCGAGCTTTTAAATGTAACACTTAATTTATGCAGAGGGTTGGTGTGAGGGAAGAGGATGCAAGGGAGAGGGTGAGATGGAGGCAGATGATCCGCTGTGGCGGGAGCAGCCGAAAGAAGACGAAGAAGAAGAAGAAGAAGAAGAAGAAGAAGAAGAAGAAGAAGATGAAGGAGAAGACTTAATTTCATCATGAAGATTTCACAACATTTTCAGGACAGCCCCTTCTCACCGATGAAAGTCACAGCAACACACGCCAGTGATGAAGAGGCAGAAATGGCAAACATTCGCCTAGCAACATGCATCTTTTCAAACTCTGTGGAAAATCTGCAGAATTCTGAACTGAAATCTGTAAGCTACAAAAAAGAAACAATCAACAAATTGCTGCAGTCATTAAGCATAAATTTGTGGTACTAACAGTTTATTGTTATGTGAAGTTTTTTAACGCGTTATGCTACAGAGGAAGGGATTAAATATATTAATTTGACCTGGCTGACTAACTTCATCATCCTTCAGACAGACTAATTCATCCTTCACCCATGTCTGTCTTTTTAGTGGTGCAATAAAATAGTTTTAAGGAAAAATCCTTCAGACAACACCACCTTCTAGGTGACTGAAAGTGCAGCCTTCAGGTGTGAAGTGTCACCTGCAGACATGATAAAATTTGGTTCTTCCCTTCTGATCACATGTATCCATTTCCTCCTTGTGGTTGAATCAGCTGGGAATGAATGAAAAGTATGATTTCTTTAGGGTACAGCTAGAACAGCGCAGGACATTGCAAAAACTCTGGTTTTTAGACCGTGCCTTTTTCACATCTGCTGCTATGGTAAATGAACTGGTAGCACTTTAGCACTTTATTCTGTGCCTTTGAGCACATTTAACTATCACACACACATTCACACTCTGTTGGATGTGTTAGAAGTAGATTGGGCTTCAGTGTCTTCCTCAAGAACACATCGGGATGCAAACTGGAGAAGCCAGGTATCGAACACTCAACCTTCCTGCTGGAAGACTACCTGCTCTACCTCCAGTTGAAACTGTTGTTAATGTGAATTGTGCACATAATTCAATGCAAAAACACAGTTGGCTTAAAAAAAATCAGTTTAGCTGTTAAAAGCAGATGATTGATGTTTTGAGATGGAGGTGCAACCACCATCTTTGGTATTAAAGAAATCTACAAAAGGTCTTTTTTCAGGACATTTTAACTGCAATGCCTCTCCAATAAAATGTTTCAGATACTACTGTGACTAAAATCTGTCTAATTATTGTGCATACAAACTGTGGAAATTTTAAAATATAGCCTCAGGCTTTAGGGGTTGATTTGAAAATTCTCTATAGAAGTAATCACCTGTTCCTGTTTCTACACCAACACATAGATGAGAAGCTTTTCAGGTGACATAAAGTGCAAGATTTACTCTATCATGCGAACAATTGTAAATTCCAATTTGAACGTTCATACTGGCCCTCGATGTGGTCTTGTAACTATCTGAAGTCTGAATTATTGACTAGAAATCATTATATCTGGGTGTAAAGCTCTGATTTCATCTTGTGTCAGCGGCAGAGTGAACACAGCCTCCAACACCTCAGCCCCTGCCTGAAGGAAATCTGTTTTCCATTCTGCTGCCAAGTCTCCAAAGCAGCGTCGTCATCTCAATAATGATGAACGATTATTGCCCTCAGATCGCTTTATGATATATGCACTCGTTAAAAGTAAAGGGCTGATCATTTCACTAAAGTAACCTTTCTGTACATCATTTTGAGTGCAAAGCTGATAATGGCTGTTTCAGTGTGACAGCCTGGAAATGGGGGACATCCTTTCTGCATCTGTGGCATAGAGGAGTTGAATCCAATACATCATAATATGGATAAAGTGGTAATAAGCAGTTGATGTAATGACTGTAAAACTATTCAGCAGTGGCATAATGAGATCAATCGCCCCTCTGAATCAGTCTCTTATCTCGCTTTTAGAAAAACAGGAAGGGCTCGAGTTGTTTATCTCCATCAGACCAAATTTTAAAAATGCATGTTAAAACTGCTTTTTGTTGGACAGCTTACTCTGTCTCTTTCTAGAGGACAAAAAATATATTTTCTCGGTAAAGTGGAGTTCGTTCTGTCACTAAAAGAAGCAAAGCAACACTCAAACTTCGTCCTCATGATATTTTACTTCTTAAATCTTATGAATATAGTTGTTTTAACATGAATTTTAATGTGTGTGATGTATGCATTTTGGTTCATATTGATGTATGAGGTCATTGGAGAGGGAGAACGCCAAAGGCTAAAGTTGAGAAAAATACAGGCGAGAAGGAGGTGAATATGAATTAGAGGTGTGTGTGTGTGTGTGTGTGTGTGTGTGTGTGTGTGTGTGTGTGTGTGTGTGTGTGTGTAAAAAGAGAAAGAAGAGGACAGCGAAGTGGAGTCAACAGCCAGAACTCCTCATGCAAATACTAGGCTACCAGGAGAAAGAAGGAAAAAAAAAAACAGGCTTCATGAATTAATCTCTCCACTTCCACTACTTTTTTGCTAAAGGCAGTCTTCCTCCCCAGCTTGAGTCTTGCTTCTCCTGGCGTCAGGGAAATTAATTAGCTGTTTGTCATCCCAAGCTCAATTGGGGGAATTGGGAGAAGACTTGCGACTCAGTGGCAGAGAGGCACACACTGGCTGGGATGGACTGGAGGCTGACTGGTTGGTTGGATGCTTGACAGGCAGGCTGGGATGTGACACTGCAGGTGCTCTGGCTGACTCCCCTCCCTCCCCCTGTCCTCCTCCTCCGCTCCCAGAGCCTGGACCAGGGTTTGCCCATCAGCCCGACCTCAGTGCACGATTTAAAAGAGGCAGCAGCTCACTGTCTTTGTGAAGATGGAAGAGAGAGAAAAGGGAAAAGCTACTTTTTTGTGTTATTAAAGGAGGACAGGTGGTACTCTGTTTCACTGAGCCTTAGGAAATGCAGCCTAATGTTAGCCAAGGCTGCTTTCATGGCCTCAGGCTACAGGAGGGACGGAGATAGCAGGCAGCAGGTACTTGCTGCCATGGGGTAGATTTAGCAGCAGTGTGAAGCTTCCGATTTGGCCCCACCACACACACACTTCTCCACTCTTATTTGATCGAGGCAGGTAACTTTCACCAGCTCTATCACAGGATAGAGTTTTAGGATAGAGTAGATTAAGTTGAAAGTCTGGTTGTGGGTTTGACGGGGACTTGGCAGCTCACCGCAGCAGGTGGCTTTAAAAGTCTCCTATGGTTGTTTTCCACCATAGGAAGTTATTTACGCGCTACTCAGGCACATGCATTCTTTCTAGAAAAAGGGAACTGATGCTGACATGCAACTGAGGCCATTATGTGTGTGAAATTTCTTAATTGATATCTCCTATTAACATTTAAGAGAAAGAGAAAAAATATCTTATTAGACATATTTGATCTTTACAAAAAGCAGAACAAATCAGTTAACCCAGGAAAGCACGATAAGAAATCAGAAAATCTAGTTTAGCCAGTACCACTGTAATTAAAAGAGGGTTGATATTTATATATGAGGTAATTTATATTTGCTGGTATATCTTTATAGACTTCATGCTAACTTGTGTCTTTCCATGCATGCATGAGATGGGGAGAACATGCTTCCTCACCCTTTCATATGAATGTCTAAGAAGCTGGAGGAAAAAACTATTAGCAATACCCCAGCACAAAACAGCAGATATGAAATTGGTCAAGTCAGCTACAGCATGAAGAAAAGGTGCTGTGGTGGAGGTGAGGTGCAAATTGGCTTGCAGTGCACAGGAATTGTGGGTAGGCTGAAGACAAAATAGCACACCTATATGAGTTAACCAACTGGATTTGTAGAGGGGTATCAGCTGAGACATCAGCTGATGTGGGCTGGAACTGAGATAGGCTGATATGCCAGGATTGCAGCTGGGCTTGATTTCATGGCTTGCTTCAAGTAGGGTTAGTGCTACACTAAACCCAACTGTCTGAGGGGCGGTTTTGGTTAAAGCTGTGTGAGAGAGTCAATGTCCAATGTCCAAACACTACCCAAAAAAGTTTAAAAACCAGAAGAAACCAGTTAGAGATGAATCTGAGGTCACCTGCTTGGTTAACCCTAGAACTCTAATGTGTTGTAGGGTTAGTGTCTCACTCAATGTTAACCTATGCGAAAGTGATTAAAAAGCAACGTGAATTCAGTTCATAATGAATCCCAAATGTGCCCTAAGTACTTTGTGTTTGAATTTGTTGAGTGCTTTATTGATTCACACAACTTTGTAAAGATCCTGTATTATGGAAATCAGGGTGTCAGTTTTGAAATTCCCAAGGGTTACTAAACCTTCATAACATGTGGCTACAGTGTCGTATACTGTTGTAATTAAGTTCATAAATGTTGTAAATGTATCCTAATCTTATGTATCTTAATCGTAACAACATTGGGCTGGTTTGATAAATACTTCCTCAAGGAAGCACCACAAATGTTGCGAGGCAGGTGAGACACCTAGTCTTGTTAGAGTCATAAATTCCTCGTGTCATTATAAATTTCATATCACATTGATTCTTAATCACTTTTGTGTGCATGGGATCGGGGCCTTAAGGTTGACTGGCCTACACATTTGGCAGGCATCTGCCACACAGGAAGTAAACCCATTCTCACGCCCAACCAAACCACACTTGGTGGGAACCCACTGTCATCACATTTTAACACACTGGATATTGTTATACAGTTATGTCCATAAGTTTTGGAACAATAACACATTTTTTTGTAATTTTGTCTGTGTTACACCACCATGGTGGTTGTGAAGGACTGAGCTGGTTAGGTATGAGGACACAGTGTAGATTTTAAATATATAAATTTGCAAAAGTCAAATCATAGAGGTCAAATTGACAGAACTAAACTCAAGCTGTAATGCAAAACAGGGTAACAAAGTAACTACGTAACTGCTTCATCAGAACTAAACTTAGCCCACACTGATCTAACAGACAAGACACAAAGCGAGGGAGCTTAAATACTGGCTGACCACACCAGATTGGACAGTGGGTGGGCATGGGGGCGGGGCAAACACTAACAATATATATAATAATAAAGAAACAAAATCCAAAGTTAGTCTAATAGTTACTTCATTTTAACAATGATCAAATCCAAAATACTAAACTAAAACCAAAAACAAATAACACTAATAACATACTGTAACATAACAAGACAAAATGTCTCTAGTCATCCCCAAGATGTAGAAGCACTTCTTGTATTTAAGAGTGCAGCATTCCACAGGACAGCTTATGCTGTTTTGATGCCAGCAGACCTCAGCAGCCACACAGACCCCCCAGCACTGGTAACACAAGAGAAAGCAAGCAAGAAAGAGGGAATTACTGTAGATAACAGCGCTGAACATACAACAGCCAACTAAATGTGCATGCTTCAAATAGAACTACTTCATTTCAAATAAAGTCAAATAATAAGATAAGAAATCAAACATTATGGGTCATCATTTATATTTGTATGTGTATGTCTAATGTGTATCAAAACTAGCATAATTCAGAAATGTAATTTAAAGTTTTGCTGCATGGGGTTACCAGCTTTCTAGTTGTGTGGCTGCAGGTGCAGCCACTACAGTGATTTCTAAAAAACTGTTTAAGGTCACTGTTTTTTCTTTCGTTTTTGGGGTTTTTTTAAGCTCAAAAGTAATGGGACAAAATATTCATTTTAACACGTAGATTTCTTTTAATAATTGGATGAAAATCCTTGGCAGTGAATGATCACCTGAAGACTAGAACCCATGGACATCACCACATGCTAGGTATCCACCCTTGAGATGCTCTGCCAGGCCTTCACTGCCCTCCATATTCAGAGGGGCTTGTGTCCCCATCTGGAATAGAACCAGGGACCTTTTGCTTGTAAGGCAAATATGTAAACAACTACACTATGAGAACACTAGCGTGTATAGCCCTGTACACTTCACAATTTATCCTGCTACTTCTGTCATCATCAAACATAAGTGAACCAGTTCCACTGGGAGCCCCACCATAACACTGCCTCCACCGTGTTTGACAGATGATGTGGCATGCTTTGGATCATAAACCGTTCCTTTCCTTCTCCACACTCTTCTTTTCCCATCATTCTTGTACAAGTTCAGCTTGTTTTTAATGTTTAAATTTTTTCTGGAAATGGGCAGGCTCTTTCAGATGTTACTGACAAAATCTATTCTGACCCTCCGCACATTTTTCTTAATCAAATAAAGACTTCTGGTCACTTTAGTCATCTTCTATGGTCTTATAGTGTGGCTGAGCTGACCAGTGCATTCTTCTGGCCAATCTTAAAATTTTTGTTATCGCTCTAATAGTTTTATTCAGTGTTTTTTAGCCTAATAATGACCTTCATCACTTACATTGCCATCTCTTTGGACCTCACTTTGAGAGTTTCAGTGAACTCAAAGTTAAGTTCAAATTATGGACCTGACTGTAGCATTATTTCAAGATCTAAATAAAGACAGCACGTATTGATTCACCAGCTAAGTCTGATAAGGTGTTAAAATGTGTTTTGCACCCCCCGGAGGTTAAACTTCTATCACCATCTTTGCAGTTGTGAATTTTTCATAAACCCTCATAAATTTAATCATTCTTCGCGTGCCATGCCTCTCTCTTACAGTATCTCTGGTTATGGCACATGCCCTGCAGATGCTCTATATTTCACTGTAATCCCATTCATTGGGAAGAAACATGGGCGATTATGAATGTGTTATTAAACCTGGCTGTTGGTCATAGCCATCACAGCTTCCAGACCCACCGCCTACTACAGCTTTCACCTACTGTACTTGCATTAGTGGTTTCTGCATATTTCAGGTCTGCTTCCTCCAAACCTCAAAGAAAAAAGTGGCTTGGCTGAACTGTGCTTCTTTTTTGGGATTCCAGCGTTTTTACTTCTGATTAGAGTGATTCCCAACAGTACCATGTTCCCTTTGAGTGTTGGTGTTTGTGTATGGTGCAGCATGCTGCTGCTTGCTCAGACTGTATCAGCTGAGGATGTGAATACTCTTTAAGTACGTGTGTGTGTGTGTGTGTGTGTGTGTGTGTGTGTGTGTGTGTGTGTGTGTGTAGACGGGGGGT
>VUQH01075594.1:0-20024 GCA_015106775.1 Etroplus canarensis
ACCCTATCCCTTGCATCCTCTTCCCTCACACCAACCCTCTGATTGTCCTCCTTCACCACATCCATGAATCTTCTCTGTGGTCTTCCTCTTCTCCTCCTGCCTGGCAGCTCCATCTCCAACATCCTTTGTCCAATATATCCACTATCCCTCCTCTGCACATGTCCAAACTATCTCAGCCTTGCCTCTCTGACTTTGTCTCCAAACTTCTCAACCTGAGCTGTCCCTCTGATGTACTCATTTCTAATCCTGTCCATCCTGGTCATTCCCAGGGAAAATCTCAACAGCTTCAGTTCTGCCACATCCAGCTCTGCCTCCTGTCTTTTTGTCAGTGCCACCGTACATCATAGCTGGCCTCACTACTGTCCTGTAAATCTTCCCTTTCACTCTTGCTGGTATCCTTCTGTCCATAGTCCCTACATTTAAAGTCCCTACTCTCACCTCCACCCTCTTACCTTTCCTTCTCTCTCTCTGCCTCCTAACACGCTTCCCCCTCCTTGATCTTCCCCAGACAGTAGCATAGTTTCCATCGGCACCCTGTTGGCTAACAGCACTGGAGGCAGTCATTGTTAACCCGGGCTGTGACCGATCTGGTATGGAAGTCGTGTTATGAATCGACATATTTGCTTTGGCAAAGATTTTACACCAGATGCCCTTCCTGATGCAACCCTCCCCATTTACGGGCTTGGGACCGGCACTAGGCTTGTGGGCCCCTGTGACTGGGTTCCTACTTACACTTAAACATGAATAAAAATCCATCATCAGCAAAATGCTCTTGAAAATACCAAAAAAGAAAAAACAATGCAGAAAAATGTGTTATATTTTTATGTCAAAGCAGCAGTTCTACTTTGTTGAGCTAGAACTATTTTTTCTAAAGCACTATTTTACAGAATACTTTTATTTGTGTTCTTTAAGAAAATGTGATATTCATGAAAATCATAATGGATTAACGTCCCTTCGCGAATTTTCCTTATAGGTTGTGTCATGGGAATAAAAGCAGAAGCAGTTTTAAAGTGATTTTGTTTTTCTGTAGTAATGGTGATGAGAGAGCTATTTAGGACTTATTTTCTCTTCCCTGCTTCAGCTCTTTCTATAGACAGACGCAAAGGAGAGACCATGTGAGGCAGACGTCATTAAATTATTTCTGTTGTTGGTGATGGAGGTTTGTTTGCCCCGCCCACCTGTCTGTCCTATAATAACTGCTGTCAGCCGGCAGCAGAGGCACAACAGCAGCCTCCTCTGAGAGGCCAGACGCAGCTGTTTCACTGAACATGGATGCCAACATTGTGGTTATGGGGATGGAGAGCGTTGGGAAATCAGGTAAAAACACTTTCTTTTTTAAAGTGGAGATGAAAAGTTACACTTACATTTATATTGCACACTGTGAACCAGAGCTTGTTGTTTCTTTGTAGCGCTGACTGTGCGCCTCTTAACTCGGAGATTCATTGGAGAGTATGGGGATATTGGTAAGTGTCCACTTTTTTTTTTCATAGCTTTAGGCATCGCTGTCTTTCTAGTGAATTAGACTCCCCCTAAACTTCTTGTGGTGTTTTGCAGAATCCATCTACAGTCACAGTTTTATAGTAGATGGAAGGGAGATCACTCTCAATATTTGGGATTCACCATATTCTCAGGTAAGAACTTTGATCTGGTGCAGTTAACTATTTCCAGTGATAATATATACCAGTATAAACACTCCTATGTATTTTTATTTATGTTATTAAACATACAAGTAGGCTGTGTCTTCTCTTTTGTTGTATGTTTATATATTATATGTTTTACTATTGCCTTAAAGTGTAAAAAAAAGTATTTGAATATTTAAGCTGGTCATGATAGAAATAATTTTAACTGTTAAACACAAACAATTAAACAAATAAATAACAGTGACAGTGATCATAGCTTCCATATAGTACAAATGAAATGTCACAAAATGAAAAATAGATAAATGCTTGGATTGTACAACGTACTTCAATGGTTCCTTGCTACTTTGTTCCACTGTATGTTGCTCCAGGTTAACTTAAATGTTTTAATTCAGCAGGATTTGTCTGCGGAGTCGTCACTCTTTGAGAAGAAAGTCCGGTGGGGAGACTGCTTCATTCTGGTCTACAGCATCTGCGACAAGGCAAGCTTCAACACAGTCAGCAGGCTCATTCAGACCATCAAATCCACCAAGGACTGCCTCGGTGCAGACAAAGCACCCATAGTGATCGTGGGTAACAAAAGGGACCTGCACCACAGACGGACAGTAACAAGTGAGGAGGGCCGACTGTTGGCTCTCAACACGGACTGCCAGTTCTATGAGGTGTCGGCTGCTGAGAACTACCACAGCGTGCTCATGGTGTTTCACGGCCTGGTGGACAAGATGAAGGATGCCAAGCTAAGCGCGAAGAAACCTCTGAGGTTGAGGGGCATAGTGAAAAGCATGTCTGCAGTGTTTGCCAGAAGACGGACAGAATCATTTTAGTCAAAGTTTGACACGAGAAGGGGAGTTGTCTATGAATCCACATAGCATGCATTTCACTGGAAGGGTAGCGTATCTGCCAGTGAAAAATTACCAAATGTGTCACATGTGTGAAAAAGTCTACAGAAGATAGTCATTAAGCTTCAGAAAACATGTAAAACACTGTCACAGAGGTTACAGATATTTCCTGCACTTTAAGCTACACATTACTGATTAAATGACATACTGTAGTGTCATTCCTCATACAGTCACTTGCCAAGTGTGCAGTAAGGTATGAATTATTTTGAGACTTGTATGTATTTTGCATGTTTTTCCAGATGTGGCTTCAGATCAAAAGAGTTTCTATGCACAAAATGAATGTGCCTTTATTTATGATGCGTATGCCAAAGATAACTTCTCAAGACTGAAAAAAGCTCAAGTCAGAATTTTTTAATCCTCTAATTAATTTGTGAAAGTGAAGGGTAAATATTTGTATTTATTCAAGTCTAAATGCTGTAAAAGGAATAAAAGGCTTTCCAAAGTTTTTATATATTTATGTTTAATCCTTTGACTGTGAGTCAGTCAGTGAAATGTGCTATTTGTATGAAGTTTAAAATAAAGCATGTGTAGAAAGATTCTCCATTGTGCTTGTTTGTTTTACAGTTATCGATCTTCACATACATTACAAAGGGTGACGACACACTGCGTACTTCATATCAATAAAGCTGATCTGGTAGAGAGTCTGTCTTGCTTAAGGCTGACAGCCATCTGAATACAATCTCAAAACTGTCACATCAGCATCTGTATTGTAACAGCATGTAGCCTGAAAAGATGCTTTTGGATGGTTGCAATTTGCCAATAATGGATTTGTAGTTTTATATAGTGTCCTGTCTCTCCTGTCTAGACTACATCAACTTTCCCTTTTTGCTTGATTACAGCAATTAATTAATATCACACTATTTATGGCTACGTATATCACTTTAAGTAATCATCTAATGGCATGTGTTATGTCACAGACTCAAAGAGCAGGGAGTATTTCAAATGGCATGATGGTGTAAGGATATAGGCCTAATGTTGCTATAAATGCACAGACTTCTCTGGCTCTTTTAGAAAGAGGAACCTGCCAGCAACTTTTAAGAAGATCAAGCTTGCAGATGCATTTAGCTGCCCCCACCTGATCACAATCTTCCATCCACAGAAGATAAAAGAAATCATGTTTACTTGCTAAAAGACAGGGAGAAGTCCAGGTGAAGAATGTACAATAATATAATTTATGATATCTCTGCATTGAGTGTCATGCACTTCTCTGGAGACAACCTATAGTGCTACATGTAAGGCTTAGCTTTAACAACATCAACATAATGTTCTGTCAAATGAGTGTTCCTTAAAACAAACATCGGTGCTTTCGAGTAAGTTCAACTTCCATAATCGACACCACCACAAAAAATCAAGTAGTGGATGTACAGTACTGTGCAAAAGTCGTGAGCCAGCCCTCATTTCTTTATATTTTGCTGGGACATGAGAAATACTGTAGGTGCAACAAATTTTTGACACTTGTGCAAATACAAATAGAAATTCAGTACGTAAGGCAAAAATTCAGTTTGTACAATTCTAATAAGCTTTAAATTCAGTATTTGGTATGACCACTTTTGTTCTTTAACACAGCCTGAACTCTTTTAGGCAAGCTTTCTTGCTATTCTAATTCCTCTAAGTAGTCTTCAGGAATAGTTATCCAGGCTTCTTGAAGGACATCCCAAAGTTCTTTGGATGTTGGCTGTCTTTTCTTCTTTTATCTATCAAGATGATCCCACACTTCTTCAAAAATGTTGAGATTTGGGCCCTGTGGAGGCCAGTCCATGAGTGATAGGGTGCTATTGACCGTTTTCAATCCAGGTAAGCTTTTACTATATTGGTAGTGTGTTTGGGATCATTGTCATGCTGAAAAATTAAGTTGTGGTCAATCAGGTGCCTGGTGAAACAAAATCCGATTGTACTTTTCTGTGTTAACAATTCCATCAATTTAGACAAGCTCCCCAACAGCACTGACTGAAATGTAGCCATGACAGTGCCTTCACTATGTTTTGCAGATGGCTGTAGGCACTCAGTGTTGTGTCTCTCTTTTGACCTCTTCCATGCGTATTTGATGACATTTTGAATCAAAAATTTCAAAATTGGATTCATCACTCCACAGATTTTAATTCCAGTTCTTGTGTGATTTGACATACCTCAGACTTCTCTCCCTGTTTCCCGTCCTTAAGAATGCCTTCTCAAAAGGCACCCTTCCACTGAGATCATTTCTGAAGAGGCTTCATCGATCAGTAAATAGATCAACTGAAGGGCCAGATGCATCTTTCAGGCCCTGTACCAGGTCTTTGCTGGATTTTTCCTGTTTCTTCAGGACTTTCATATACTGTTCATCTGCTGTAGATTTTTTTTGCCTGCCACTTCTTTTGTCCTTAACTGGTCCAATTTCCTCAAGTTTTTAAGGAAGGTCAGGTACAAGGACTGGACTGAAAATGAGTGAAAAGGCAGCCAATGTCCAAAAGAGAAATTTTAAAAGCCAGTCAGAAAGCCTGGAGAACCATTGCTCAAGACCACTTTAACAACATATAAGAAAATCTGGCTCCCTGGGCAGCACAATATAAAGAAATGAGGGGTGGCTCAAGAATTTTGTACAAAACTGTAAAGGCCCTGGGGCCATCACACATGTGTTCCAGCAATGACTCTTGCAGTCTTAAAAAGCTTGTCAAGAGTTTGAGAGTAGTATCCTCATTTGTGCAGTGTGTGGATTCTTTCTCTCTAGATGAAGAGAAAAAAACTGTTAACAACCAACATTCAGTATGTTTATTGTGAACTTGTAACTGTTTTGTGGAGTATGGCAATAAGATGTAATTTTTGTCTGGATTCTTTGTACAAGTATTTTCATCACAGATTATGATGCTGTAGATACATCCTTCTTTTTCCATTCACATCCATTCTCTTTTTCTAAGTGATGAGCTGCAGATTCCATGTTGCAATCAGATCATTTCCACTGAAAAAAATCATTTAATTTGTTTCTGACCTGCTCCAGTATTACTTGGCCTGACCCCAGAGATTATGTGGCAGAAATGTGCGTTCTCCTGTGACTGCCTTCAGCCTCAGCTGTCTGGTGTCTGGAAGATGTCCATCTTTGAGGTTATTAAGGCAGCAGCACAGGAGGGCAAATGGCAGATAGCTGGTGCTGGTCTCCCTATTTTCTATTCTTGTGTATGAAGAATTTGACGGGAACAAGGCAGAGGTTAACAAAGCAAGACTAGGGCAGTCTGGGCCCTGCAGGATCTTGTCACACTCTCTGACCCCAAAAGGTCTTTACAACTGGGCTTAGACAGAACAGAAGCCTGACAAAATATTTCACCGGTGAGAGCTGCTTGCTGCTTCACTGAGGCTGAAATGATGTGTCTTGAGAGCAATGACACGGACTCTTAGAGGGAAGTAAAACTTCTACAAAAATATAAAAGTGGCGCTGAAAAGCATGAGCTGTGTGAACAATTTTCTTGCCACCATCTGAAGAAATGGATTTGAAAAAACTGTATTTACAAGGTTTTTATTATAATCTCAATGAGCCTCTTAATTCTTTAAATTGCAACACCTGGCAAGCATTTTGTGCCACAAAAGATACTTGGAGACATTTATTACACTGTGTTTAAGATTTTCTTTAATGAAAGTACCATTTAGCAATTTTTTTTGTTTCAAAAAGATGCCAAGAAGGATTTGAAGTGTTCTTTAATACAAGGTATAAAATGTTGACCATACATAATGAATGTGCACTTTGGGCATCATATTCTTGGTAGTTATAGCTTATAGCTCCTGTTCTACAGTATGTGTTGCATTTGTTATCCATTTAATTGCACAAAACACAGCACATAACACACATGAAAGCATTATTGTGAGTAAAATAATAGTTTTGTGTGTTTTTGGGTGTCCTCCAGTGTTTAGATGTAAGGGTTTTAGAGCTGCTCATCAAATACTTTTCTGACTTCAAACCTGAAAATTTTAAGGCAAAGATTCACCAAGATGCCAGAAATATTTCACAGCTTCACATGATAATATTGGATCAGATGAAGCACTAACAGTATCTGACCACATGATGTGGGTCAGCATAAGGCTGCTAATGCATTTAACATCATTCATCTACCGCTTATCCAATTAATTGTCATGGGGCATGCTGGAATCTATCCCAGCTGTCAAGGGGCGAAAGGCAGGCTACACCCCGGACAGGTCGCCAGTCTGGCACAGAGACAACACAGAGACAGACAATGATTTACACTCACATTCAGAACTAGAGTCATGTTAAAATGGCCAGTTAACTTAACCCCCTTTCCATGTCTTTGGACTGTGGGAGGAAGCTGGAGCACCTAGAGAGAGAACCCATGCAAGCACAGGGAGAACATGCAAACGCCACACAGAGGGGCCTAAACTGGTTGGCTCTTGCATTTGAACCCAAACCCTTTTGCTGTGAGGTGACAGTGCTATGCACTTAGCAAACATTCAAAATTATTTGTGCATCTAGACTGTTATTTGTTTATATTAATATACATCCACTGCCTTCTAAATGTGTAAAAAATAAAATACAATAATAAGATGGGACTCAGGTTTTGCTAACTATTTGCCATATGTACATGCAGACATCTATATTGAAATGACTGACACATTTTTTCTCCAGTATATATACCTTATTCTTCATGTAATATGGATTTAAATATTTTAATTGATTGTGCCCATTCTCTGAACATCAAGTTGTCCATGTGTTGAACTGTTTTATATAAATTTTTCTCTGCATGGCTTGATGTTATTACTGAAGAACTGAACAAAGTAAAAAGTTTTAAATGGGGGTATTTGGTGACTGTTTAGTGTAATTTTTTGCTTTATTTCCAATGTGCATTTTAATTCACTTGTGGTTTTTTTGGGGTTTTTTTTTTACAGTTGCATATTAAACTTTTCCAACTATATGTGTTGTTAAACAAATGCCCAACAATGGTCCAGCTTCATATAATATGCTTGTAAATGTTGTTATGCTGTAGAGATCTATGTGTGTTGACTGGATTATTACACCTACTAAGGTTGAACTACTGAGGTAGAATTAAAGGACTGTCCAGACCTTTGGACTTAACTCAATTCTTAATGTTCCTGAAACCAACTGGAGATGGGAAGTCCTTCATTACCCTCCTTTATTCGTTGGTAAAATAGATGCTGGTTCAAAGCAATGTTTACAACCTGCATTAAAACAATGCCTGGAGCCAGAAACCACTCCTCACATCTTTGCTCACTGCTGGAGATCAGGCTACTTTGATGCAGCTGGTTTTAGGTTTGAGGACTTGTATATCCTGAGATCTGCTTCTTCCACACATCTTTGATGCACTGAGCTGATGACTGAGTACTTGTGGTCTCTCTTCTGATATAAAAATGTACCCATACAAATCACATCATAAAACCACTTTTCCTCATAAGCTGCCAGCTGTATTTGTTTACAACACAACTGCAGTACATTGTTTCCCAGAAATGTAGCAGTTGATGGTCTTAGCATTCTAGCACTCTAAAATGTTAAAAAAGCTCAGGCTATTATGACCTGTGCCTTCTAGCATTTGGTCAAATAGTAACTAAACCACTGAACCCTGACTGACTGTTTGAAGTCAAAGTCACACAGCTGCCTCTGGAAGAATGAAGTGAGTAAACCTTAAAAGTATGTAGAGAGCTGCTTAAAATTTATTTGCAGCAAAAGAAGCCCCCCCCTGCAAAAAAAAAGTATTCAGTTTGAAAAATAAGTCTACTCTCACGAAATGAACTAAAACTTTTTGATAAAAGCATAATTTTTTTCTTTTCAGAAATTCACATGACAGCTGTGCTTGCTGGTGATCAGAGTATCTCTGTCACTGTGGCTTCAAGTGAATAAATGAATGAATGAACAACATCTTTATTTTGAGTAACAATAATAACATGAAAGAAAACAAAAAATAAAATAAAAGAAAGCCATCAGAGTAATATGACCGTGTCTATATGAAATGTACCATCGGCTGCTCTCTTGTATTCTCACCAAAAGGTCTCATCAGTGGATTTATCCGCATTGGTAATTTGGCAGAGGTTTTACACTGGATGCCCTTCCTGACACAGACCTCCATGGTGTGAGGGGGGCTTGTGTCCCTATCAATCCACCGAACTTTTGCTTGTAAGACAAATGTGTAAACCACTACATCACAGGAAGACTGCCCATATACTTTTTATAATTATAGTTTATATTTTCTTATATTCACTTACATTCCAAACACCTTAAGTGTTATTTTTGTTATTCTCTAATACGTCATTATAATAATTTTTTTTGCAACGCCACATCATATTGGTTTACTTTTATATATTTTATAATTTCTTTCATTTCCTTGTGTTCTATCTTTCACAAATTGTCCATAAAGAGCATTTTACAGGCATTTTTTTAAACCTTTAGTGATCCATGGACAATTTGGTTTGTTTATGACTGTATTGCTTTATGGGACAATTTTTTACCATAAAATATTTTGAAAGTTTAAAAAAAAAAAAAATATGCTAACAATATCTTCCTCTTCACAACCCACATCCCAGTTCTATATCAGTAAATAAATTTTAAATGCATTTATATTTTCTTCTGTCCTCTCTCTTTTAAATTTGACATTATTATTACAGTAGAAGACAATTAAAACAAGTAGGTGATCACTTATGTTGTTATATAGTAGCCACCTTACTGTATTGTTGTCTATAATGTTTGTAAATACATTATCCATTAATGTAGAACTATATGTAGTAAGTCGATTGTTTCTGGTTATAGATGAATATAAACCCATACATACTCGAAGAAACTACAGGAAAATAAACTGCACATCTAATCCCCATGTTTTTGTTTTTGACTCCTGGTACCTTTCAGACATCCGCCCAGTGCTTTTTCTGGCCTGGCTGGAAGCACGTTTTCAAGAGACGTAGCTGATCAATGCAGTAACACAATGCAATTTTCTGTTACCTTATTAAATGTAAGCGGGTCTTATTTCATTACTGGGAAAACAGCATGGGCTAGGAGGTCACCAAGTTCAGAGAGCTGGTAAACAAAGAAATAAGACAAAAACAGAGGTAGAACCATTAGTAAATGTAACAAAACCCCTACAAAAATTCTGTATGAAAGTAATTTATCAAACCATTTTAATTTCTTGGAAAGCAGCTATCGATATTGAGCTGCCTGGTTTTACAAAAACAGAGAAAGGTTTAGATAGGCTGAAACAGCACCTTTTGGTCAATTTTAGTTTATAGTGCCTGCAGGTTTAGGAATGTGATTTATCTGTTTGTACTATAAATATTGATGGAAATTGAGACAAAAAATATAGCCTACACTTAAAAAGCCTGATCAAAAAATGACTGTTGCACACCTAAGTGTATACATTCCTCCAAACTTTCCTTTAGCTTTCTTTTATAATCTTAAACTACTGCTCTATTTATATGGAATAACAAAATTATTTATAAAATGCTGTTTGGATAATAAGAAAAAGCATATAAATTTAGCCGAAGCTAAACCGAAGTTAAGCTTCTCTTGTGCCATATCTGTATTTTTAGCAGTGTGGCCAGTAAAAATGTAACTAAATAACAATATAACATGTATGTACTGTGCTTTGACTTTGTAGGACAGGCTGGCTCATGATAGCTCTACTGGAGAATGAACAATGTTATAGAACCAACACCACAAACTGAATGCTCCCTGTTTCAGCTGAGCCAGGGTTTTACCTGGACTCTTGTGGCATTACAGGCTTTGCAAACCTGACAATAACTCTCACTTTCCTAATAAATGGTTTACACAGGGGGTCTGGAATGTATGGACTGTAAAACTAAAGTGCTCAATGGGCTTTTTGTTGAATATTAAATTTTAAAAAAATGTGTTAACTGTTCAAAAATGTCTGCTAGCCCTTTCCTCCTGCCCTTTTGCCTTTGCTAAGCTCTCCTGCAAAGACTTAAGGACCCCCTACTGCTCAGCAGCTTTCCAAATAAGGTCTGGAAGTTTACGCACACTAACCATATTTCACCCCCTGCAGTGAAAGCAGTGAAAGTTCAAAGTTCAGCAGCACTTTGTACTTTTTCATGTTAACATTTAAGAGCATTTCTCACTGCTACCTCAGTAACCAAAATCCTCTAAAATCTGTTGTACACAAACATTGCCTCATAAATACTGGATGCCAGATTTTCAGGGCCTCTTTGTCTATTTTCAAACTCACTCAAGTGAAACAGCAGAGTTTAATTCTGGCAAGTTGCGAAGTGCGCTTTGATGTGTAAAATATGCTCTTGAGAATAATGACAGATGGTTACAGGACCCAACAGCCTTATCTGCTGGTATAGTTGCATGAACATGGCAGATCTCAACAGCAGATAATTTACTAAATGGACAGAATGCTTCACTTCTCTCTCAGTCTGAATATAAGAATTCCTATGTTACAGTAACCTTTGGACAGTCATCTTTGCATTTTGCTTTTAGTATCATAAGTGGTATCATGCATGATGCCAGTTCAGTACATAAAAAAAGGCTCTCAGCTTGATTGAAAAGGATTTTAATTTGCATGATTCTACTGCTCAAGAATGCATTTGCTCATTTGGACCTTTATTAACCTCATACTCCATAAAGGCTATTCATGTCTGGAGGATGGGCTGATAGTGCTTTGATCTAATATAAGCTGGTTGATTGAGTTGAGAAAATGTTTCCTCTCACATTGGGGGTTCACGTGTTGAGGAAATGAGACAGATTTTCACACGTGAGCCAGTAAATGAAATCAGCATTGGGTTTGAATGACTCATCACACCACACTGGATTGGAGGTTGACTAGACGATACCTGTGGCTGTATGTGGTATTCTACAGAGGCTCACATAAACATATTTTGACTGCCCCACCACCACATTCCTTGAAATGAAAATTAATCAAATAACATGCACCAAAAGAGCTCAAGACAGTCAATCTTTGGAGGCCAAAATAACACAGCTTTTTTTCTAGTAGAAATATATGAAGGTACACTTTTACTTTAAACACCAGTTTCATTTCACTTTCGTTCATTAAACATTGTGTCTTTGACAAATGAATTAGAAAAATGTAACATTTTGGGAAATACACTGTAAACAGGGCAGCATAGTGGTTTGATGGTTAGCACTGTTGTCTCACAGCACAAAGGTCCTGGGCTTGAACCCAGTGGCGGCTGCCCCCCCTGTGTCGATCCTGCATGTTCTCCCTGTGCCTGTGTGAGCTTCCCCTAGGCACTCCAGCCTCCCTTGACAGCCCAGAGACATGCACGGTTGGGTTAATTGGCCGTGGGTGTGAGTGTGAATGGTTATCTGTTTCTCTCTGTTACTCCTGTGACTGCCAAGCTGTATGGGGTATACCCTGCCTCTCACCCCATGACAGCTGCGATAGGCTGCAACTCCCAGTAAGATAAACAGAAGAAGATGGATGAACAAATGGATGGAGGGGAAATACACTTATTTTTTGAACAGTAAAAACTGCACATACTAGCACTGCTAAAGGTAACATATTTGACATGTTAGATATTCCACAGAATGTAAAACTGACACCTTGTTAATGTTAATTTATTGGTCAGGTGCAGTTTAGTTCCTGGTTTCTTGATCTTGCCAGGTAAGGGATGGGGGTGGGTGGAGCCTATCCCAGCTGTCATAGGCTGAGAGGCAGGGTACACTCTGGTCAAATAGCCAGTCCATCACAGGGATAACATGGAGAGACAGACAACTGTTCACATTCACATTAATGTTGCCAAATTAGAATCACTGATTAACCTAGCGAATCTTTGAACTGTGGGATGAACACAGGGCGAACATGGAAACTCCACATAGAAGGGCCCCAAGTGAGGCCTCACAGCAAGGGGGCTATGTTTATTAATAATTAGTAAAAGTTTAAAAAAATATTTTTTCAATATTTCTAAATAGGATCACATATTTGTGTTTAAATATGTAAATATAAAAAAAATATTTTAATGTTTCATCAGGACTGTATATGGTTGGATCAGATTTTGACTGACAATGACCTGACATCAAGTCGTTTTTATCTTTATAGCATATTTAAGACCAATAGGTGCTGATCCAGAAAGGTTTCAGTTAAAGGATAACAGTACATGGTCCAAAATTCATAGAATACAGAGTGCAAAGAACTGAAAACTACATGCATAATCATGATTGTATAAAACAAACAAGAATTAATTGCAAAAGAAGCCCCACACCTATTTTTAAATTTGAAGTTGTGACTTAGCATGTAGAGCTTGTTGCACAGTCAGTCTACATGTTGAAGTGATGATGAACACAAATGGTCCAGACGACTGAGTATCAGGAAGACATGCCTCTTCTAAATCAGTTTAAATCCATTTTGATGCAGATTTATGCAATTACATTCCAGGGAAGTGAGATCACATTACATCATGTGATCATCATCAACATAATTTGCAGACTCAATAGAAAAGAAAGTCGACCCTCTTAACATACAGTGTTCACAGTTCAACATATTATCCTCAGAAATGTTAATAACATGCACAAGATAAAAGCTAGTTTAACCAGGTTTTAGCCTTTAACACCAGCTTAACTCAAACAGTTTTTCATATTATCTGCTTAACACAGAGCACAGCATACTTCACACAACATGTTCCCTCAGTGTGCATGCAGATTTTTACAGCCTTGGCGTAATGCCTAGGGGACTTTACTGCAGGGATCCAATGTGGTGTAACAGCCCTTTTGTTTGATATTCATTCTCTGAATTATGCTGCAAACATGGCACTTTCAAAGAATGTGTGCTGAAAGTGAAAAAAGCCATTGATTGTAATTTCAAAGAATTTGTCTGAGAGCTAACTCCAGGGTCACACAGCAAGAGTGGTGGGTCAAATATCAATAAGGATCTTAAACCAGTAGAATCAATAATAGAATATGCAACTATTGATTAGTGAGAAGTGAAAGATGTGCAGTTGTTTTAGCCAATAAATGTATGCATTCATTAAAGGTTGTTTAAGACATCAAGTTGTCTAAAAGAAATCAGATGATCTGTTTGTATAGCAAAGTGGTTGTATACTTTTTTGTTTTGAATTCTTTGTGTCAGACAGAGGAACACAACCCTTTTAATAAAAGAGGTAGAATTAATCACTTTGAGTCAGTTAAGACTCTTCAGATATATGCTACATGGCTTGGGGCTGGAAGAAAACCAAAACACCTGGAGGAAGCACACACATTCAGGATGAAGAAGAATATGCAAATTCCATGCTGTAAGAACCATTGTAATAAATGAATTAGAATCCAGCACCTTCTTGTTTTGTGCTAACAGCATAAATTACTATGAAACATGTCCAAACAATCATCTTTGAAAAAAACATGTCATAAAGCTGATTATGGGTTTCAAATTAAGTGCCCTCATTCACTGCTGGATTTCACAATAAGATGCAATAACAATCAGAACACATCAAGGAGCAATTTTCTGAGCAAATGAGCAAAGCATAAATAGAAATGGCAAAATCATGAAAGGTCTAATAGATTTGGGAAACAGCAGTCACCTCTTTGGCAGGAGAAATGAGGAATTCATTAGTCATCATGAGGACTGTCTGAAAGATGAGTGGAAATACTTTAATGCATTACTCACTCTGCCCTTCAAAGGACTGGGGTGAGCAGAGTACTGCTCACATGAGGTTATATGAATGAATGTCTCATTTTTAGAATAATTCTGCAAGTAGTTTCTTTACGATGCTAAAATAGTGTAGTAGTTTACACAATTGCCTTGCAAGTGAAAGACACAAGCCCCTCTCACCATGGAGGGTTGTGTCAGGAAGGGCATCCGGTATAAAACCTCTGCCAAATTACCAATGCAGATTAACCCGCTGTGGCGACCCCTTGGGAGAATACAAGGTAGCAGCTGAAGGTACACAGATCTGGAATTTGACTGCGATCAAAATGAGGTTGAGAAAACAGCTGCGTAAACTGATAAAGCACAACCCCAATCCCTAAAAGGTTGGGGCGCTTTTTAAAATATGAATAAAACACACAATGCAAATGTCATAAACCAATATTTTATTCACAAAAGTTAATAGAAAACACATGAAAAGCTGACTTCACTTCTTATTGAATAGACATATGTAAGTAGTATAGATCTTACAGCAGAAAGCTAAGAAAAGTGTATGGTTTACACATCCATCTCCACTCCAGACAAAAATTAAAAAAATGTATGAGGGCGTTTGCACAGTTCATGCTTTCATTAGTGCAATGTTATGACCCACAACTACTTGGACAACTGCTACAAAGATAGACAATATGCATATTTCCCAAACCATCACTCTATTTCTTGAAAAAAAACTCAGCTTGTAATGGAAGCCAAAACTGTTTTGGTGAGTTCGTGTCAATCACATCAACTGTTGTGAAATAATTGACCATCCTATTTATTCTAGTGCATAAGAATTCATTCTAAGAAGGTTATTTCAATGTTAATTATAAAGATCTTTGAATCAGTTGAATAACTTTGAATTTGTTTAAAAAAATAACACATAAAGTAGTATTGCAGTCTCTCTGTTGCCAGAACTGTTTATGACCATGGTGAAAATCTAAATATGTTAAAATATGCAGAAATTTACATCCTGTCCCAAAATTATTTAGTTTTTGTTAAGATTTTCATAATTCCTTGTATCTTTGGGTACATTGTCTGTTATTTGCTGGATACTATCTTACTTCTTCATGAAGATAAACTTTTAAAAACTTTTTATTAGTGACAGCAAATATTCACACAACTTTACTTCAAATAAATCCTAATAAGAATAAAAAATAAATACCAGCCCAAGAGTGAAAGGAATTATAAACACACTGTTTGGTTTATCCTGAGTTTTAATATACTTAACTGTTCTTGTAGTCATAATTATTAAAGTATTGCAGTGGAGCAATAAACTACAGTATTAACTCTTTCCTTAGAGCTGGAAAAAACTTCTAACAATAAACCTAGAAATGTGTTATTTAAATTGCATATCTGCACACAGGAACTGCATGAACTCTAATGAAATGTGAACGGTATTGAAGTATTTCTTAAAATAACCACAGGAGGGCAGCTGTGTCTAAACAACAGGAAAATGAACTTCAATGAATGATTGCGCTCTGTTTGTCCGTGTGTACATGCATGCTTGTTATTTTAATCTCCTTATCAGTAAAGCAAAATAAACAAAAAGAAATCCAGCTGATAAATTACAGAAATTCAAAGCATCACTGACATCTTTTCTTCCCTCAGTTTCAATCACTGTCAGAACAGTCAGAATTTAAGCAAATGATAGCAGGAGCAGCACATTTACTTTGTTTTAGGTGGTATCGTTTGGGTTTAAAATGACTAAAACCACAGACTGAGTTTAAATTGCATACATTTAAATTTGGGGCTCACGCTGATGCACAACAAATTAATCTGTGTGGTGGTCCTGAACCATTGTGCTACATAAAATGAAGAATATTGTCCTGCTGACTACAATTTACAAGTGATTATAGAGGGCAACTGTAGGAGAAAAGATCTGCACTGCATTCAGACTATTCTCATGGTGGCTAGTTTTTAGTTGATCGCTACTGGCAGTTTTATATAAATTCTGTAATATATATACGTGTGCGTAAATGTATATTTATACACATACACGTATATAACATGTACATATCTATATATTATTTATATATTTTTCATTCCATATTTGCACTCATATTCACTCAATTCTGTATATCTGTGTGACTGTATATACTTTAGTTCCATACCCTATTGTCACCTATGCTTCCACTGTATATTAGGTTTACATACATATATTTATTAGTTCTCATATTCATATTTATGTATACTTAACAGAGTGTCTGTAACATAAGAAATTTCCTCCCGGGCATTAACAAAGTAATCTGATTCTGATTCTGATTCTAAAAGATGATGTTGCACTTCTACACTTACATGTGCATATTCTGAGTTAGTAATTTAGGCTTAAAGGTGAAGCTCACTGCCATTATAAGTACTGTGGCATTCATGTAGTGGGTCATAGAGTAAAGGTGTGCAGTCCACACAGCCTGCTTAGTCATATTTCCCGCTGACATTTTTAGCCAGAAGAGAACTGACATTAAGTTTTAGACCTGAACTGCGAGTCAAATGACTGCAGTCAGAGGCTGCCTGACCTGCTGAAGAAGCCAGACTGACTTGATAGCAGCCACTGGGTTTGGTATTTATTACTGTGAGTATTAACAAGCATTTCAGTGATAGCATTTTACCTGGTCAATAGTTCATTATTTATATTATTGGACCTTATTTACTTTGCGCCACTGATGATATTGCACACCTATTTTAACCTCCTGGAACCCAAGCTCTTGTTTGGGATTCATGGGTCTATTTTGAACAGGACAAAGGTGCAGAAAAGACAAATGTCCCATATGTGGATGCAGGGGTTCAGGAGGCTAAAATAATAAACACTGTTGATTTTTTGTGATGGGAAACTGGTGCAGCATGAACATTAGAGCCAAAATGATGCAGAAACATGTATTTAATGATTACTGATTAAGTCCTTACTAAAGTGATGATAAAGGAGAAAAGAAGAAGAGACTAAAGAAAGTAAAAGTAAATAAAAAGGAGGGCAGGAGACTCTTACTGAGAAAAACCTAAAAGCACTGGAGAGCAATGCCTCTAAATGCAGAAAATCGATGGAGCTATTTAGTGGCAGTGGCAGAGGAGAGGGAAGGAGAGCACAAGATACTCATCAAAGCAGCAAAGGGCAAGCAGAGAAAGTCAAATAACTATCTTTAGCTGAGTGTTAGAGCCATTCAGGGCCAAAGACAGCTACATCTGCTGAGGAAAACAGAGGTTCTTTGGAGTGAGCAGCACTATTAAAAACTTCTTTAGTTTTTTCAGTGGTGTACACTCAGTCAGTTGCTCAAGAATGCTGGCTGTGTACAAGGACTACCAGCTGAAAGTGCTGCTATTTCATAATACTTTTAAGGATTCAGATATTGCTGTTTTCACTGATGGTTAGTTTTAGGACTGGATGAGCTGTCTCATGCAGAGGGTGCTGCAGATATTAGAAGGCTTCTGCTGTCCAGCCAAAAATAATCATGTATTCAACTGAAAAGGTCAAAGATGCAACAATAATAATGTGGGTTGCTTGTCAAAGTATTTTTAAATGACTGCAATCTGAACAGAAGCCAATGTTAAGATATGACAACTAAACAACTTGTGAAAAAGCTTGCTTCATTTACTCTGAACATCTCTCTGTTGCATCATATTCTCTGGAAGGTCATTAATCCTAGAGTTTTTAGGTGCTAAAAAATGTATTATTACTTTTGTTTTGGCATTTTATCATTTACTGTGTCATTTTAAGATCTTGAACCAGCCTTCTGACTGATTATTCCTGTTGAGCTTTCTTTTTGTGAGCTTTTATAACAGAAGATCAATCAATTATAATTCTGCTGCTGGTGAAAAGGAGCCAGTGTAGCTGCTTGAGAATAATATGAATATAGAAATTATTAAAAACTAAACTGAGACCACTGTAAGTTTTTCCAAAACTATATATTTTTAGAAAGTCATGACATCTTTAAGCAAAGCTTAATCTGGGAGTCATGTTTGTATTGCTTGGTAGCAGTATGTGCTTCACATTTTTTAGTGGCTACTGCCATTCAGCAGCCTATAAGCCACCCATCCATTTTCTTCCACTTTAGGGTCAAATTCAGGGTCTCAAAGGAGGCTGCAGCCTATTCCAGTTGTCACAGGGCATGAGGTGAGGTACATTACACTTCACTCTACACTGAACAGGTTACCATTCTGTAACAGAGAGAGAAAAAATCATTCATGCTCACACCTGTGGCCAATTTCAAATCACCAATTAACCTGACAACAAAGACCTTGAACCACAGGTACAACCTGATCTGTTTACTCAAGATGAGACGCATGTGGGTTCAGTCTGTTTTGGCAATTCATTTATGAACTGGTTGCAGGCACTAAACTGACTTTACTTAAAACCCAACAAGTCATTTGCAAGCAAATCTCAAATCCCGCTTGTGACGAAAACCCAGGCTTGAACTAGGGGCCTTTAGATCTTCAGTCTAATGCTCTCCCAGCTGAAATATTTTAGCATGCTTTGAAAGGCCCAGGATGCTGAAACTACATTTTATTAACTAATCATGTACCCCTACAGTATGGTCAAACTGCTCTACAGTTGGCCCACTGAGACAGTAGTACAACGTGAAATGCACTTTTAATGTTTTGATTTTACATTAAAGACTGTCAGTTCATGAACTTTGTTTTATAATCCCACCTAGAGTAAAACAGACAACAAATCTGGGTATTCTAGGAGTGTTTAAAAGTTCATCTCAATGGATTGAAGAGGTTTATGTTTTTGTATGTAAATAAAAACAACCAAAAGGAATTTCACTACAAAACTATCAAAAAAGTGGTCCAGGGACATTTAACCTTTAGAATCCCTGTTGGTCTAGTGGAAGGATCTTAATCTTGCTAACCTCAACAGCTGTGTTTAGCATGGATGTTTACACATGAATGGTTAATCCTGATTCCCCCTAGCTATGGATCCAAATCCAAAAGAATAAAAGTCATGATGAAAAATAAAGATTTTACCAGGGCATTGACAGATTAATTTGTTTTAACCATCGACACTGCTGGCTTATCAGTATGCTTGATATGTAGCTATGCTTTAGCTGAGACTAAATTAATTTTTTCAGTAATTAAAATAGCTTATCAACCTTATCTCATCATCATTATAAGCCTTAAAAGGTTATCAACTACTGGTCTAGTGGCTAAGATTTGGTGTTCTTGTCGCTGTAGGTAGTTCCCAGTCAGGTAATCATTCCTTTGCTTTAACGTGATTGCAGTATTAAAAAGTGAGTTTAAAATGCCTCATATACACTTATTTTAGTTCACAAAAATATGACCAGAAGAACTCCTGGTATAGCTGTTACAGTGTTAAGGCAGTATTTTACTATGTTTCCTGCATTTGGGTCCTCTTTTTCTGATAAATCATTCCACTCATTTCTTTGTATTCTCCTGCTGCTGGATGCTGCCTATGAGCAACCTAAGGTCTAAGCAAAATGTTGAGACAGGCTCTGGATGGTAGTGACAAGTTACCAGACGACTGGGAAAGTACAGCTGAGGTGGTGAGGGAAACAGCCAAGAAGGTATTTGGTGTCTCCTCTGGACAGAGGAAAGACGACAAAGGAGACTTGGTGGTGGAATGAGGAAGTACAGGAAAGTATTCAAAGGAAGTGGCTGGCAGAGAAAAAATGGGATAGTCAGGGAGATAAAGAAAGCAGACAGGAATACTGTGAGGCTAAGCGCGTAGCAAAGAGAGAAGTGGCAAAGGCAATGGCTTATGGTGAGTTGTATGAGAGGCTGGACACCAAGGAAGGAGAGAAGGACTTGTATTGATTGGTGAGACAGAGAGACAGAGCTGGAAAGGACGTGCAGCAGATTAGGACGATTAAGGATAGGGAGGGAAATGTTTTAACGAGTGAAGAAAGTGTGTTGAGAAGATGGAAAGAGTACTTTGAGGAGCTGATGAATGAGGAAAATGAGAGAGAGGG
>VUQH01075602.1:0-12313 GCA_015106775.1 Etroplus canarensis
GACAGAGAACGACTTACAGTTTAAAAGAATTTATTATAAAATCTAGGCTAAAACAAAAGCATATATGAATAAAACCAATTAAAAAAATATGACCCAAACAGAGAGCCCAGTCCCATAAAAATACAACCCAGCCCCTAAACACAGGGGCAGTAAAAGCACACAAGCTGAGTAAAACACTTAACCCCAACGCCAGCCACTGATGACAAAAAAAGAAAAAAAGGCTTTGCCACAGTCCAGTCAACAACATCAGGACAGGCCTCTGTCCCACTGTTCCAGTCAGCTGCGATACACCTAGTCAGCTCCCTCTTCACCAAGCAGCTCGACCACCGCTCCCCCCTTCTCCAGAGAAACGTGCGTTGTGGAGGGAGAACAGACACTCCTTACAACGAGCCCTCTGACAGCAGAGTGTCCCATGCACCCACCAGCTAAGACAAAATACGTCCCTTTACTTAGCGTCACATCGGCGTTATGTCATCCTCCCACGTCGGGTCGTGCACGCCGCCTCTCGCAACTGCAGCAGCGGCCACTCTGGTCTGACCCGCGTCGCGTTCCGGTACTCTCGTCCTCGATCTCCCTGTTGTGTCTGATCCTTCCCTTTTTAAAAGTCACCAGTCCTTTTGCTCTCCTATGCCAGGTGGTCTTATTAATCAATCACAGGTGTCCCTAATAGCTCCGATTCCTCTCATGACATGGAGCGTGAAGGGACATAAAACACAGCAACCCACAATCCACTACAAACCATACCAACATGCAATATTAATAAAATCAACCATAATTACTAAAACCATGCAATATAAAATAAATAAAATCAATTAAACATAAACAAATACTCCACATGCTCAAGGTTTCAGTTGGATTTAAAAAGGACTCTGCTTATAAAATATAATCCCACCTTGACAGTTATGTAACATATAGATGTAAACACTCTGTTTCCCCTTACCCTTTTCTATGATTTCACAGGTACATCTGGGTGAAATGATGACAGGGTTTGCCTCTTACGTATGCAAGAAAAAAAATCTATGAACTGCATTTGATAAACAAGTGATCAACTAACAAAGGTAAGTTTCTGATGAACCTTTTAGATATTTGTCATAATCCAGACTATAGAATGTTCAGCTTGTCATCCCCTACTTCCTATTTTCCCTTTACAAGAAGATAATTATACTGGTGCTGATACTTACTGCACATTTATATTCTCTTCTTTGTTTGTTCTAATTTCTTTTAAGTCCGGCTGTGGGTTAGGCATGAAGGTCCTAACATAAAGGGATACAGAACAGACACGGAAACCTCAGTAAAGGGAGCACAACAACCAGCAGACTCTTTCATTGCCTTCTTCTGTGATTCTTCCCCCAGATCAACAAAGCTCAATGCTCTTACTGAACATGTGTCAAAAAAGGAGGTCAACACACAAGCAAAGATGAACCCCTATGTTACTTTACACTTCAGGAGGGATCTCTTCCCCCATTTTCATTTGTTGTAGACTTTTGTTTACCCTGCTTTTACTGGTTGAATGAAATTACTCATTCTGTATTTGTGAAGTTATAGCAGTAGTTCTTGCCTTGCTGCTCTGTCTACACCTTCAGCTGTGTGGAGTTGAAGGACCGATTCTGTCAATTTGGTTCTTAAATGATTATGAGTTGCATAATCCTTATGCTTTGTCAGGCTTCAGTCATAAGGTCTTCTGGGAATGGTTGGACAAGGTAAATACTAACATTTCAAGCACACTCTTTTCATTGCTAAATGTATTTGCATATTTTCCTTCCTTTATCTAAACTTTAAAAAATTGCTATTTAATGGTGAATTTTGTACTCTTACACGTGTTCATTACATGATAGTTTGTGGTTAACTTTAAAGATTCTCTTGCATGTTGTTTTTTTCTTTTACATTGTATCTGCAAATGACTATCTTTCTTTTCTTTGAGGAAAATCTCTCTGGTGCTTATATAGCATTTTGTGATCTGGTTCAAACAGGGATGCTGAGTAAGAGACCACAAAACCTGTTACACTCTCAGCCACCTTATTTCTCAGCATTTTTCAGCTCTTCTCCATCTGTGACATATACCTGGCCCATCCACTTTGGAGCTTGACCTCCACAGAAAAGTTCTTCAGGTGATCGGTGTACTTAACTTTTCCGTTCATGTAAATCTTCCAATGAAGGCTAAAACTCTAAGTCACTTTGGAGATAGATCAAAGTAATCCTCTGTTGTTTTCTTCCCTTCTTCTAATCTATTGTCAGGTGTAGGTGATTTCTCAGCTGTAATGCTGAGCTGTAATGAGGTATGTCTTCTTTGAGATTGTAACTTTTGTGGCTGATTGCTAAAAGCAGTATACTTGAGGTCACTCTTATCCATCCAGGTGTCAGTGCACAAAATAAATCTCTAAGAAACTGACAATGGCCATCAAACAGTTTTGCAGACACTTAGAAAGAAAATGTGAAATTGTGAAAGCAGTGACATGATTGGAAAAGAAATGGCAAGCAAAACATGTTTTTGAGTTGGGTCCCTGTTGTTGGAAAAAAGTGTAATTTCCTTGATATGTGAAAACAGATCTAAAGCTGAATCACATGGTTCTTTGATTCACTATCAAGCTATATTGGCAATGAACTATGATAAAGAATAATGGTGAAAATCTGATTCTATTGTACTTTTTGTTTCCTCATGCCTATACCAAGGGGTTGTGAAACTGGAAAGAAGTTCCATCGTAAGAACTGGCATGTTTTTTCTTTTTTGACTGCATGTTGGAAATGATCATACTGTTCAATGTGACATTAATTTGGCTTTGTTTTCTGTGCTCATTTTGCATCTCTTCACAGTATTATAGTTAATGAGCTTCATATCTTTTAACATTTCCGAACCTATTGCCCTGCTCCTTAGCATTATCAGTTTATAGTGTTTATAAAATTATGCCTGCTCAAGCACAAGACTTCCCTTTCATTGTTTTGAACCGAACAGAACCAATCCTGCATGCTTTTCTGATGTATGTTATGTATGGTATGCTCTACCACTCCTAGTCAAATGAAGACTTGCAGACTGGGGAGATCACAGCATTGAACTATTTGGGCTACTATGGAAATCCTTCTTTTCAGTTTACCATCTTTCGCTTATTAAAGTGACTGTGATTTAAGGACATTGGTTTTTAGTGAACACACTTGAATATACAAGAAAGCCCATAACGCCTTGCTGAGTAATCTGTTACTACAAGGACAGACTATACTGGAAGTGGAATAAAAAGTTGTGGGACAGATACTGAAATAAGTGACTGACCAATGGCCTTAAAGGGTATTATCCTGTGGTTACTGCTGGGTACTATGGACCTACAATTATCTCTTTATTAAGAGAAATTGAGACACTGACTGTGTTGTTAGCACCATATATCCTCACTGACTGTATCAAGGTGCTTAGTTAAAACAGCAAAATCAAAGTGTACTGAGAATTAGTAGTGGATGATGGGAGCGGCACGTGTGAAACGGCGCTTCAGTGCTGTGGTGGATGGGCCAGTGGAGGAAGAGGAAGTCATGAGGCTGGCACAGAGTGCGGCAGATACAGCTGGTGCAGGGGGGAGCCCAGTGGGGTCAGGGACCCCAACCAGCCCCTCCCCGACCCATGCCCTCAATGGCAAAGCTCTGCCTCTTCAGAGCAACAGCAACAATGCCCGGAGGCAGATCGCCATCAGAGAGTCAGTTGGAGGAGATGCAGGAGGAGAAGGTGGAGTTAGAGCAGGAAGAACGTATTCTGGGCCAAACAGTGGAAGAGGCAGTAGTGTAGGAGGGAGAGGGGAAGGCCGTTCTTCATCAGACCAGGATTCACTCTCTTCCCCCTCCACTACTAGCCGCCGGCGTAGCAGGCGCTCAAGCCGCCGGCCCCGACAACGCTTTGTGGGCAAGGACGGACGCTGCAACGTCACCTTCGTCAACATGAGCGAGAGGGGCCAGCGGTACCTTAGCGACCTCTTTACCACTTGTGTGGATATCCGCTGGCGATGGATGCTGGTCATCTTCACCCTCTCCTTTCTCCTCTCCTGGCTTCTCTTCGGATTTGCCTTCTGGCTCATTGCCTCTGCACATGGAGACCTCTCCGTTCAGCTTACCCCCAGTTCAGGTTCATCTCCAGGATCAGGAGAAGCTGGCTCTGGAGGAGAGTCTGATAGAGAGGCAGTAGTTGAGGCACCATGCTTCCTTCAGGTGAACAGCTTCATGGCGGCCTTTCTGTTCTCTTTGGAGACGCAGACATCCATCGGTTACGGATTCAGAAGTGTAACCGAACAATGTCCCCTGGCGGTGGTGGCGGTCGTTTTGCAGTGCATTGTGGGCTGCATAATTGACGCCTTCATCATCGGGGCAGTCATGGCGAAGATTGCCAAGCCCAAGAAGCGCAACGAGACACTGGTGTTCTCTGACACAGCTGTAGTGGCACTGAGAGATGGAAAACTCTGCATGATGTGGAGGGTTGGAAACATGCGCAAGAGCCACCTGGTAGAGGCACATGTCAGAGCACAACTACTGAAGGTAAATGGAAGAAATATGCATAATTACATTGTTGAAAAAAAGACTCCTGAATGCAAGCCTAATGCAAAAAAAGGTCAAAGAAGTTATTTGGTGGCTATAATGGAAACAGGGAAAAGTCAAAAATGCACTAGATAATAGGTTTCTACTGTTGCAGAGCAGTAGAGGAAAAAAGGTTGCTGTAGAGAGAAAGAGAGCGCGCTGAGACCATCTGGCCCGTATTCTGTGGACCGTAGTTAATGAGAGCTTGTTTTATTTTCCCTCAGGGGTTAGGAAGATTTACCATGGATTAACTTGCCCACAATTCTTTAACTGAGGACTATTGTCCTTCGTCATCTCATTTCCTCTTGTATACTGTATCACTGTGGGTTAGGTGATTGTTCTCTCTTTATGTTGATGTTTGTCCTTATCTAGGTAGTTTGCATGTGTGTTTCCTCTAGATTTTCTGTAGGATCAAAATCTGTGGAGCATTTAGGCAACAGCATAGAGAATAGGATCTCTTTTAATGGCATGACCATATCAAAGTTTAAACAGGACAGATGGGATTAAGTTTGTGAGGATAAACGCAATACAATTCTGAATGCTAAAACTGGATATTGTTCCATAGTAAGGGCTGGGTGAGTGATAAGTCTATGGATTGGCAGGGAGAATAAAGAACTGCATAGTTAAATCAACTGACTATAATAACCAAATACTCAGCAATCCAGTCAAGATAAGATTATTAATTTACAACGCTTTTCTCAGATTACTTTTCAACATGGTAAAATTTTCATATCCAATATGACCTTCAAGGAGGTAGATGAACTTTTCTATACCATGATGTAATTGATCAGCCTGTTTCATAATCAGAATCATTTCTAGTTACTATTTAATATTTTCCCAAATGTCAAAGTCACTTGCAATATCTAATGTGCAAGGTTTTATCGACCAAATAGTAACTTCATTTTACTTTCTGTTTCTACCCTTCTCTCAGTCAAGGGTGACACCAGAGGGAGAGTACCTCCCACTAGACAACATGGACATCAACGTGGGTTTTGACACTGGCACTGACCGCATCTTTTTGGTGTCACCTGTTACAATTGTCCATGAAATCAATGAAGAGTCACCTTTCTTTGAAATGGACCAAAAAACACTGGAGAATGACTCTGACATGGAGGTCGTGGTCATACTTGAAGGGATGGTGGAGGCCACAGCCATGACCACACAGTGCCGTAGCTCCTATCTGGCTTCTGAAATCCTTTGGGGACACCGCTTTGAACCAGTGCTCTTCGAGAGGAAAGACTGCTACCAGGTCAGAACAGAAGTACAGAGAAATATAGCCTTGTATTAGACGGAACTGCACTTGTTTTCTTTTCCATCTTAAGTATGACCTTTTATACACTCTCTAAATCTGACGTCATTTTAAGTTGATACTAATGCACACCCATCATATCATACCTGTTTTGCTAGGGTTTTAAAAACAAAGTTGAGTAAAGTAAAAACAGTTGAGTATGTTCTTGCTTATTGACTAATCATTAGTCTTCCTGTACCCTTGTGTCTTACGATGCCAGATGAATCAGACAACTGGATATAGGGGACAAATCCAAAGGTTTGGATCCAGGTCATGTGTCATGAGATGACAAGAATCATTCTTTTTCCTTGAGTCTATTGTTATGACTTAGATCACATGCTTTCATACTTTCCCTTGCTATTTTCAGTGCATAAGTGTTTTCACATTAACAAGTATTATATATGCAATATATTGCATGTTCCCAGATTGTTTACTCATAACAGTCACGAAATTGAGTGTTCAGCAATTTTACAGTTTTTGTTGTCAGCAAATTACAATTTAACTAAAGTTTTTGAATTTAATTGAATTGCATTTTATGTGATGAATATCAGTTGGATCAAAACGTTGTAACTGAATAAAAATACAACGGTTTACGAGACAGAGTACAAGAGTTGCATTTAACTGTTTTTGAGAAGTTTTCCCTTCAACACACCTGTCGTTCTTTCAAATGTGCAGAGATTTTGCATAATCTACTGTTTATACTCACCATCTCAGCTACACAGAGGAAGAGAAGGGACTACCAATTTTTGTGCAGTAGGAGGAGGATACGTGACATTGTAATGCTAGTGCGCTAGCTCACTAAGAGTACCAGTCTTTCCAGGCATTACTTTCAAATTTACATGTGTTGGGATGTTGTTTAGTATTAATGTGTGTTTAATTACTGTTTTCAAGTAAGGCTCTAGATATGTGGTCAGAGACTTAACAAGATGTAAATTTTTCCTATATGCAGCAGCTAGTGCAACAATTAGTCAAATGTTGCATGAGCAGACTGGTGCCTCATAGCAAGAAGGTCCCTGGTTCAAGTTGGCAGGGTCCTTTCTGTGTAGAGTTTATATGTTCTCCCTGTGGCTCTGTGTGTTTCCTCCAGGAACCTGACTTCTTCTTACAGTCCAATGACATGCATGTTAGGTTAATAAGGAATTTTGAATTAGTTGTGGGTGTGAGGTAGATTAAAGAACTTGAATTTTACATAATAAAGCACTGTTTGAATGTATGGTAAAAATCTGACTTGTAGTCTAAAGGACTTTGGATGGTCAACAAGACTAGAGAAGCATTATATAAATGGGAGTATAACAACAATCATCATTTTCAACACATGTACAACTTACCATGTTCAGTTTAAGACAATACTACCCTGCTAAAATTCCCACACTGTTCTAATAAGTATGTAGTGTAGGTGCACTACATGGAGGTATACTAATGGAAGTAGCCAAACTGAAACAGATTATTTGTATCTAGATATGACAGTATATTGCTGGTAAAACACTTAGCTCTGAATAGCTCTACCATCTCAACTTTGAAAGCTAAATGTGGTGATATCCTGACTTTTAATCTATTATTGCCAGGAGGTCTAACTTTTTAGACTGGCCACTGTGTCTATTTCAGTATCTCTGCATCTGTTACATCAATTGCCATATTCACAGTTCCCAGACAATGGTCCAGTAATCAGCACATCAAAAATTTGTCTAAAATCTATCACTCTTAATTGTACGTTATGTTTATTGCAAATAGCAAGCATTAACATGTTAACAAACTAAGCTAAAGCAGGAAGCATAGCAGTAAACATTCTCCAGCTAAACATTAGCAGGTTAGCACTGTCATTTTGAACATCTTAGCATTCAACTAAAAATTATTGTTCTACCCTTTTTCCAGGTGGACTACTCATTTTTCCATCGGACCTACGAAGTCCCAAATACACCTTCATGCAGTGCAAAAGAGCTGGCTGAGCAGAAGTACATTCAAAGTTCACAGTCGTCATTCTGCTATGAGAATGAAGTGGCCCTGCAGCTCGTGTCTCCTGATGATGAGCCAGGTCAAGACCTTGAGTTTGCCTCCTCACTGACCCGAAGGCAGTCCCTGGTAGAACATCTCCACTACAACTGAATCAGTGGATAAGAGATCCTAAAGGGAAAAGGACAGGAATGAACTTTAGAGGAAGAATAAATACAGTGAAGGTTAAACAGGTAGACATAGGTAGATTAGGAGAGACAGATTAGTATATAGAGCCATGAATTTGCACCGTGAACAATAAAGGATATGAAGGGACACAGTTTACAGTGATTAGATGAGAAAAAATCCAGAATAGGACCAGGCCAAGAGGATAGACCATTTAAAGGTTTTCCACATTTAGACAAGCACCCTTGTGGAGATTATAAGGGAAATGAACAGATATAAAAACAGTAGGAAGTTTGGGATTACTCTTTTGGGGAGTTAGGTTAGTACGCTGACCTAGTTGTCTAATTGGTCCTGGCAATCTTTCAGAATCATTGAAAACTGCAAAGTCTCACATCTGGTCCATCACTACCACAGCACACTCATCTGACTTTAATGCCTGACCGTGAAGGTATGCAACAGCACCTTGTAGTGGCTACAACATACAACTGCCCCTCTATTTTTATAAAAGGTTTTCACCTCTGTTTGAGGTAGCATACTAGCTTCTGAGGAATGTATTCCTCTAAGATGCTGACTTATCACTTTATTGTTTTATTTTCTTATGGTAAGTATACATACTGCTCTTTTTGTGATACTAACACTGGGGATCAAAGAATGTAGTTGAGATTAGCCAAAGCAAAGCAACAGTAACATGGAGAAACAGCTAAAAACTAGCAGCGGTTTTGAGAAGTTTCTTCATGTGATGTACTCTGTGTTGTTTGTTTTTTGGCTTTTTTCTATCTGTGATGCAAAAAAAGGTTCACTGATTATAAACTTTGCTTTATTTAATGTAACATTTTGCATTGAGGTGAATAACATGGTTGTAGGGGCTCAAACTACAGACGTGAAATAGCAGGACTGGTGATGTTGACTGCATTAACTGTGTTAATCACCATGCATTATTTATAGCACTGCTATCAAAGTATTCTGTAATGTATTATGTCACTAAAAGCAGCCTTGTAGTTGTTTTGCTCTGCTGCTTTTGGATTCTAGCACTTGGTAACTGAAGTATGACAGTGTAATTTTTCAAGTGTCTTGGCATTTGTATAAACCTTGATCATGCAGACTGAATATAAGAAACTAGAAGTTGTTTTTGCCAGCTTTGAAAATGCACTGGAGACCTACAGACACATCCAACATCCTGAGAAATAGCTGAGTTGAACTGAGTAAGAGACAATGGAGTGGCTTGTCGTTTCTGGATCTCTACAAGAAGTGGATGATGATCAATCTGGAAACGACAACATGTTCACAGACAATTAATCTATACTTTTTACTCATAAAATCATGTAACCCCACTCTAATTGTAATGTATTATGATTGATTTCTCTCAACATGAGAACAGTGTATTAGGTGGTGCCTTCATAACAGACTAGAGATTTTGCAAATTGCCCTTCATCTGCAGCAGTTTATATGTTTAAAATGTGCTTAAATTGTATTTTTATTGTGCATATTTGCATAATACTATTCATGCAAGATGACCACTTTTAGTTTGCAATATGTTCCATGAAGAAAACAATTTCTCTGGATATATTTACTCAGTAGCTGAGTGATGTCAGCACATAAATGTGAGCTGTAATATGCTGTAGTTTATGTAATAGTTTCACTTTCTATTTATATTACAAAGCACCTGAAATATTTCAGTTTATTTAAATCTTAATAATTCACAGTAAATTATGCCACTTCAATATTCAAGTGTTTGAATGCAAATGTGTTGGCAAAGGAAATGTAACTACGTTGAGAAGGGCAGTGTGATTTGAGTGTTAACCAATAATCAGCCTGTCCGACGCACAACCTGGGAACTTTATACTTTGCACTAAATGTGGCGGCTAATATCACTGTTGAAAATCTACAAAACACAGTAGTATTACAGGAACAGCATAGGTTAACCTCTATGCATCAATCGCAGTGTTTGATTGATAAAATATTATCTGTTACATAGTGTTAATGCTGTTCCATGTGTGTGTCTTCCCTTTCACGTCTTTATTATGGCTACCATTTTCTATTTATAGACTACACAGGAGGTCATGTCATTTTCACCCTGCATCCACTTCCATGAAATGTAACTTGAACTTAAAGCACAATCACTTTACTATGATAGAGCTTTTTAAACACACCAGAAAAAAACAGGATTGTTTGGTTTGGATGTACTATTTACAGTACAGGACATTTTATAAATAGTGCAAAACACATAGTAGTATACTGTAATACCTCTTTTTTAAATAAATTAGGTAAAACCAACAAAAGCTACCATTCAATTTTTTTCTGAAGAGAAAGGCAACACCCTTTCTGCTGCAGCATACTGTAGACACAGAGCACTTCCAGTTGAAACAGAACTGTGTTGTACTGTAGAACAAATAAAACACAGGAATTCAATTGTGATTAATGGTTGTGTCATTATTTATTCTCCTATCACTCTTTGTAGTTTATGCTGCAAGCCTATAGACCATTTAAAAATATTTGTTTACCTGCAATAATTTTATATGAGAAATTTCCTTTGTTATGGTTTTAGTGATTATTAGGGTATATCACAGAAAAGTTTGGGCATAAAATTTAGCCAAACATTGATATATTTATTTATTTAACGGGAAAAATGAGTGTTAAACATTTTGATCTAAGACTATAAATACCTTTAACTTTGACAGCTAAAGGAATTTGTTTGCTTTTTATTTTCTTGTAAAAATTCAGATATTGTTGTACTGTTTTGTCAGAAGTAAAAACCACTACCTGTGAAAAGAAATGCCCGACTATAGGGGCATAGGGCAGCTGCAGGGGGGGGCATGGACTTCTTCTTTCTGCTGCTCCCCTTAAGCGTTATCACAGCAGATCTCTCTCCATCTCACCCCATCCCTTGCATCCTCCTCTGTCACGCCAGCCCCCGGCAGGTCCTCCTTCACTATATCCATGATCTCTCTGCCTCCTAACACACCTTTCCGCTCTCCTATTTGTCTTTGGTCAACAGTAGTATCTGGTATAGAAATCTCATTATGGATCTGCAGATTTGATTTGACAAAGATTTTACACTGGATACCCTTCTTGGCATAACCTTTCCTATTTATATGGGCTTGGGACCAGCATTTGGAGTTAACTGGCTTGTGGCCCTCCCGGTGTTTGGGTCATGGGCAACCAGGAAAAAAAACAGAATGAAACTAAATTGAATGTAGCCAGCTGACATTGAAAGGAGTCAGTTAAAGAGTTTCAGGTGTCTGACCAGGATGCCTCCTGAGCACCTCCTAAATGAGGTTTTCTGGGCACATCCTACCAGGCAGAGGCCCCATGGCAGACCGAGGACACTCTGGAGCGACTACATTTTTCTGCTGGCTTTGGAATACCTTGGTGTCCCCCTGGTGAACCTGGCAGAGGTCGCTGGGGAGAGGGAGGTCTTTTAATCTCTGTTTAGACCACTGGCTCTGAAACCCAGACCCAGATAAGCAGCAGAATATAAATAGAATGGTTCAAATTGACTAAGTTGAATGAATATGATTTTTTAGAGAAAGTTAAAAAAAAAAAAAACCCTGCTCAAATCAATAAAACTGAACTGTAAATTCAGCTTGATTCCTTTCTATGTATGCTACTTTCTGCTTCTACCAAATTTTGCAAATATTGTACTTTATATTCTGTACCATATATTTTAAAGCTTTAGTTACTTATTATTTTGCCTATCAATTACATTATTATTACAGATCAAGCTGCCCAGCAATATATAAGTAATTAAAATCATCAGCAACTGCAACATTAAAGTGATATACACATCAATGAATCAATAGTTATGATGCAATAATATAATGTATATGACTCTGAAAGTGTGACTCTAGATAATATGTATGTTTAGGTAATTTAAACATATTTTGATTATACAACCTGTGCACTATTACTTAAGAAGCTGTGGATGACTGCAAAAGTGCGTGCTCTTCTGAAGTCGTGAGACTTGGCCTTCAAAGCAGGAGACAAGGCGGCCTTAAAAACAACCAGGGCCAAACTGTCCCGAGCCATCAGAGAGGCGAAGCGTGCACATGCCCAGAGAATAAACTGCCACTTCCAGAACAGCAGAGACTCCCGGCGCATGTGGCAGGGCATCCAGGCGATCACCAACTACAGGACAACATCATCTGCTTGTGACAGTGATGCCTCCCTCCCAGACGTGCTGAATGACTTCTACGTTTGAGGCACAAAACATCACAACAGTGAGGAAATCCACCCCTCCTCCTGACGACCATGTGCTCTGTCTCACCACGGCTGGTGTGAAGAGAACTCTGTGCAGGGCCAACCCACGGAAGTCTGCTGGACCAGACAACATTCCTGGCAGAGTGCTCAGGGAGTGTGCAGAGCAGCTAG
>VUQH01075605.1:0-13228 GCA_015106775.1 Etroplus canarensis
CTGAAGGAACTTTCTGAATGCATTGGACTGGAAAGACTAACATACATTGCCAAGGGCAAATGAAAAGACTTTGATAAACTCTGGGAACCATATATGAATATTATGACGAATGAAAGTGCTAGATTTTTCTGAAATGATTTGCAAAGTGGGTATATGTATTTATGTGTATGTTATGTGTTTGTGAAAAATTTTTGAAAAAGACAATAAACATATTGGCAAAAAAAAAAAACATGTCTGGAGCCTATCCCAGCTGTCACGAGCAAGATGTGGGGTACACCGTGAACAGGTCACCTGTCTATCACAGGGTTAACAGGGACATGGACAACCATTTACACTCACACCTACAGCCAATTTAGAACTGCCAATTATAACCTATCCTAACACCCTGAATGTCTTTGGACTATAAGGGAAGCCAGGGTACCAGGAAGGAACCTATGCAGGCACAGGAACAACATACAAACTCACACAGTGAGGCCCCAATTGTCTGGTGGATTTGAACCCAGGACTTTCTTTCTGTGAGGAGATGGTGCTGACCATCATGCCACCATTTTATAAATTTCTAATTTTGTTAATGATTAAAAATTCCCTCTGATTTCTTTTTAAAGTGCCCTGTGTTAGCACCTGCAAACTGCTCATCTTTTGCATGCATATTTTGCAGTTTGAAAACCTATTATAGAGTGCATCAAGCCCCTTTTGGCCCAGAGGCAATTTGAATAAATGCAATGATGTCATGTGAACTGTACCCGCCTCTGTCTATGTAAGCCTATTATGAAAACAAATGAAACACACAGGCAGCCAGCTCCAGCATGATGCATCCACACAGCTGGCCAACACCTATGACAGTTCATTAATTATGTAATTTATAACCTAGTAAAGTCTGTACACACACACACACACACACACGTTTGTGCACATCAGGTGTATAGTGAAGAAAAAAGGAGAGCTGTGTAGAGTCTAAAACAAGTCTTTATTGGTCAATATACAGAAAGCAGTGGGATGACCACTAAAGAGAGAGAAATCCCAACCAGAGTTTACAAAAAGAAAAAGAAACTGATATATAAAATAACTGTCTTGAACATTTTTACAGGGTTTGTTATTATATGTAAAAGAATCATTTTTCTCTTTAATCCTTCAGAAGCATATTATGACAAAGGGAGGGACAAAGGAAACAAGGCAGTTGTTTCACAACAATGACATCACAATCACAAGTGTTTAAAGGCCAAAAAGGGGAGTGACAGGTGGACAGGGGACAGATCAGAGAGTTCAGAGAGAGAGGGTTTTCATACTGTCTGTATATGAGCATGGGACAGACGCTTCTCTGAGTAGACTTGGGAATGTCATGGTTTCTTTTAACTTTGAGAGAAACTCTTGGAATCATATTTTGTCAGAGCAAGTCTTAATCAATAATAATGACAGTACAAAGAGGAATGACTATAGGAGACGCATTCACTTCTTGTAGTTGTGATGAAGTTGTGCAGGAATGTGGACTTCATAACATCAGTCTGCTTCTTTTTTCCAACATTTACCATTTTCTCTCTCATTAAGTTATGTACCTGACTTCAAAGGGGAACTCCCTCAATTTTGCACAAGAAATTCACTGTATTGTCATCTGTGGGTATCCTTTGTTTTGACATGAAAGCCTGTGTTACAAACTGGAGAAGCAGCTATCGAGGACACCTGTGGCAGTTTCACATACACACCTGCTGGCACTGAACAAAATAAGAAACCCTAATTTATTGTTTTTGCTAAAGGTGTTGGAAAGTGATTAATGAGGAAGGAGAGAGTTTTTTGGAGAATGCAGCGACCTGTTATATTGTAAAGACATCAACAGCTGTTTCATTTGCTCAAGAAAGCCGTTCACATTATTAAGACACCACAGCAGCCCAGCTCTGCAGCAAATCTAGCTAGACAGCTTTGCACAACTTTGTGCAACAGATAATTTAGGTGTTTGTTGAGCTGTTAACCTGGGCAGGTCCTTGACATTTCTAAGATGCTGCTGACTGATAGATGGGGAATGCAGGATCTGGTGTTTTGGGACATGACCAATACTAGGCACTAAAGACAGGATATCACAGCCTGTACTGCATTAATTTTACATCTATCTCTTATGTAAATTAATCTGAATTGCTGGAGTACCCCTGTTTCTGTGGACTGCTCCTTTTTACCGAGCCCATAATTGCATAGTGGGCTCCCTTTACTATAGATAAAAACAAAGGAAACACAGGATCTTAGTGGTAAACAGCAACCAGTCTCTGTATCATTGCATCTGCTGAGTAAAAAAAGGTAAGTGAGCTATTCCTAAACAGTAAACATTAGGCAACAGTATGGATAGATATGGTACACACAGACAGATGCAAATAATTAGCTTTTAAGCTCATGGAATAGTGGTAGTTTTAGCTTTAAAATACTTTGTGGAAATCGAAGATGGAAGATTCATTTCAAGAGTTAATATTTCTATTTTGCTCTGTACGTGCAATAAATCAGGACAAATGTGGAATGTTTCTCTTTAGTGTCCAGGCCACAGAACCACAGCACTGTGATGCATTTGGAGAAACTCAGCACTGATCACACAGACTTTAAAGACATCAAATGTTTTTTGGTTGAGTTAAAGATGAGAACAGAGGAAACACACAGCTACATACCTACTAGTTAGGCCATGGGAACTCTACTTAAAGATGTTATGGACACCTTAACTAGTTAAAATGTAGATGGACGGATCTTGTGGTTAAATTGGTTAATAACGTAACACCTTTCAAACAATCTGTTTGATGAGTATACAATCCAAAAGTAATCAGAGGACAGGATACTTTACCCTTGTGTTTTGTATCAGTGTCACATCATTTAAAATCTGGCTCGTGGCTCAGAGTTTGGGACTGAATCTGCACACTTAATGACATGACTGTGCTCGTTTGAGATGTTTTTCTCTACTTCACTGATTGTGATTTGAATAATGATGCACACATAGACAATGATTTCCAGCAGTGTGGGATTCAGTCATACTGTGTGTTTGACTGTGTCCAGTAGGGGGAGATGTTACATTAAAAATGACAACGTGATGATTCAAAGTGTATTTTCCAGCAACAGATTGTAAATTATTCATCATTGGAGATTTTATATCTCTGTGTGCATGTGTGTAGTGTGTCTGCATACCTGTACTGACCATGAAGGAATATCTGCATGATATGTGTGTCCAGTGTGCAGAGAGAGTGATAGGCGAACATGTATGAGTGTGTGTTTGTGCACCTATATGTTTATGTTTGCGTGTTTGTGATCAGTATGTTATGGAGGAACTGTCCCATCCAAGTTTACCCTTCTGCTTTCTCTCTTTAGCCTCGACTCTTCCTTCATCCTCCTCTTCCTCTTCATCACTGTTATCCGACTCAGCACATGTCACTCCTCCCACCAGCTCCTCTTCATCCTCCTCTTCTTCCTCCTCCTCCTCATGATCTTCTTGTCTTACCTCATCACCCACAGCCTGAGGTCCTCTTATGTTCTAGAGAACAAATAGGTTTGTGTGAAAGACACATTAGGAGCACACAACATCACGCTGAAATTGTTTACAAAAAGGGTTAACAGAATCTTTAATCTTACCATCAGTCCTTCTAATCAGCACTATCTAATGATGACAGAATGAAATACCTTGACAATATCATTGAATGCTAAACAAACAGCATCCACAGGTATAGTGGATTCAAGAGTTCGCAATATTTTGCCCTAAATCTATGCCTTAGGTACACCATAATCAAAAAACCCCTTTGAAACCCTATGCTGTATCAAACCCTGCAACCTGACATGCGCCTCCCTAGAAATGTAACTACACAAACAGCCTGCAACAACTGTGGCCAGCTCATTCAGTACTTCTGTGTCTCCCTATTTATTTTTGCTGCCATTTTTGGTAGAGAAAAATGTCTCAAACATGACTCAAAGAAATTGCAGAGCTACATAGGCACATTACACAAAAGTCTGGCAATGGTTTCAGCCACTTGTATAGATAACAGAATAGGTTCTACATATATTCTACATAAATTAGGCTTTACCTCCATGGGATTGACAGTGATGGTGAGTGCAGAGTTGTCCCAGTCTTCCTCAGGTTCTTTGATCTCATCTTCATCCTCTCTGGAGCCTTCCTGATGTGTGGCATGGATCCTGTAGACTCCGATCACCACAATCACCACCAGCGCAGCAATACAAACCACGATAACAACTGTGGCTGCAGGAGGTGCTGCTCCTGGAGAGAAAAAAAGGTTAAAATAATTATGCTACAATTAGAGATATCCAACTGCAGATATCTGACTAGCGTTTTTCAATTTTCAGCTTAACCTAAATACACATTTAAATAACAGTGGTTCCCAGTGATATACACTGTTTTACTACATTTTTTTCTGTAAAAGTCTTAGAATTAAAAAAAAGAGCAAACCAATTAGGAAATGTTTTAAAATAGAGGAATGGACATTTTTTTAAATGCTTATTCTAAATAAAAAAACAAGTGTTTATTATAATTATGCAGTGTACTGATTCTAAGTGCATCCAGTCACTGTACAGTAACAATGGTAAGTCTGAGTTGGACCTGAAGAAAGAAACTTTGTTTGGACTGCTAACTGTTCAGCTTTGCTTACATCTTTAAAAAATGTTTTGGTTAGGAAAAACACTGTGTTTTACCTAAAAAAGTGTGTTTAGCTCATTGAATTCAAGAGCAAGTAACAGCAACTAAAAGACTCTGGTGTCTCTTTGATTTTGTGAGAAGAAACTTTTACTTCTGATTATGTTTGACCACATTATTTTTCCATATTTTAGTTTGGCAGGATTTCTCTCTTGAACCATTCAGTGCTTTCAGGATCTCCCTAGTGTCTACATAGCACCTCCATAGCATAGTGGTTTATACATTTGCCTTGCATGTGAAAAGTCCCAAACTCAAGCCTCTTCCCCAATGAGGGGACTGTGTCAGGAATGGCAAATTCATCTGCTGCAGTGACCCCTTGGGGAAATACAAGGGAACAGCTAAATGTATGTACTTAATTTAGGGTGCTCCCTTTTCCTCCAAGGGGCTGCCACAGTCAGTGAATCCATATAGGAAAATCTGGCACAGATTTTACACCAGATACCCTTCCCAATGCAACTCACTCACTTGTAGTGCGTACTTTTAGCAAAAAAAAAAACTCTATACCATTAGCTAAATCTTTCAACTGTAAGCCATTGTTTTCAGTTTCAGCTCAAACCTACTTCTTAAATTGTAATTTCACTTTTTTCATATTAGTTGAGCCAATCTGTTCAGGTTCACCCTTGCTACTGCAGAAGTACCCCCTGAATCACTGCTTACACTCAATGCATTTCAGAGCCACTTGTGGCTTACCTGACATGTGTGAGTTGACAGTGTGTATCATGAATGGATGATGGATGGGTCTCATGTACTGGGGTTGGACAGCCATGTGATTGACGTGCTCCACGGGTGCTGAGTGGTGAAGAACGCTAACCTATACAAACAGAGAAAAGAGAAGAGGGTGTAAAAACTGTGCAGCATGAATTATAAACACAATGAAATACAATCTACTCTAATAATTAAGAAAAGAATAAATTGAACACAGTAGACACTCCTTACTGGGCACATCTTAAAGATACAAACAAATTAACAAAGAACTAGACAAAGATAGCTGGTAACACACCTCTAAATTAAACTCGTTGCTGGTATAACGACCATTCAGTTCAGAGCAAGTGAGTCTGAACCTCCTCTCACTCAGATTGGCTGGTCGCCAGTTCCTGTAGCGTACCTGCCTCAGTGCCTGCTCATAATGGGCCATGGAGTCCACACCTTGTAACACAGAAAAAAAATTATGCCATACAAAGTCATAAACATGCCATGTAATTGAACTTCAAGTTGGTGTCATAAGTCTGTAATTATAGGACAGGACTATATTTCATGAGCATTTACATCTTTGTCAGTGTATAAAGAGATGATTAAAGGGTAAGCCTTTTTCACAAATCTGTCTTTAGATGTGACTACAGAAGGTCACAGAGCATTGTCAGCCTACCATATATTGATATTCCAGAGGTGGAATTGGTGGCATCAAGGTGTTTTCCCAACAGAGCACTGTGATGAATCTCTAGACTCTCTCTGTCTGGATTCAGTTCCTCCCCAATAACCAGCACATCACAGTAGTCCAGGTTGTGCATTACCTCCATCACTCCTGGCCTGCGGGCTACATAAGGGGATGCAAAAATTCACAACAAAAATTCACAACAGTTGAAATGATAATGTAAAATATCCAAAATTAGAAAAAAGTGACCTTAAGAGAAAATGAAGATAGTAAATTAACTAAAACATTATTTGGAGGCATGTATAAGCTGAAAGCATCTATATCAGCCCACTCACGTCCACCAAAGCCATCTCCCTTCATTACTGTGCTTGTGATGTGAAGCTCTTTGAAAGGTGCCACACCCATTGGGCCTCGGAGGTCACTGGCAGGCCTGACGAGTCGATTTGATCCGGCAATGGTGATTCTCGGTTCACTGGGTGGCATCACCATAACTACTGCCTTGATGTCTGGGATGGAGAGACATGTGTCCTCTCCGAAACACCTGACACACACACACGCACACATGCATGCACACGCAAAGGAAGAAAGAGAAGGTTACAAGCTAGGATAGCATCTGTGTTACTTCCTCACTGCTGATGTGTCTTGATTTTACTGTGTTGTGTTTGCTTTTCAGTGTACAAAAAAAAAAACTATTGTACTGAAATAAATGTTCAAGGAAAAGATCATGTGTTCTGGCCCGTTAAAAAACCAAAAACATTATCTTTATCCAGCTGAACCACTCCTACTTCAAATTTGGACATAAAGCATGCAAATACACGTGCTCCTCAAAGAAGAAAAAACAGAAACACTGCAAGTTTGACAGAAAATATTGATTTCATATTGAGGTTGATGGATTAAATATGTTTAAGGAGCCTTTTCTATATTTATGACTACTTTATTTATTTATTTTTCTAACAGGGATACTGCATGTTAATGGATATCAGTATCAGAAAATATAAGATTTAAGCCTCTCAGAAAGCAAAATTGCCAATTTACAGCTGTAATCCCTGGGCAGGTCACATAAAACTTTACAAAAAACAAACAAAAAAAAAAAACAACATACAGATATACAAAAAATGAAAGCAAATGTAAAAACACATCATACAAAGATAATTGAAAAGCAGTTACAGGCCTGATTTGCCATCAGCCATTGTTTAAGATGTGCCTTAAAAGTGAGATATTTAGAGCATGAATTTATTGTCAGTGGTAAACTATTTCAACATTTAGTTTCCTTTACAGACAGAGCAGTTTGTGTTATCAGGCATCTCACAGTCCTCTCTAGTAGCCCTAGTGCCAGTCCCATGGTTAGTCTAGTTAGGTGTAGCAAGTCCATGTAAAATCTTACATATAAAACACACATAGTAGAATTTTTTTTAAATGATCAAGACTGAAAAGATTGTGCTTTTTCAAAATGTTACAGTGCTGAAATGAGAAGGATTGTCTATCAAAAATCTGCATGTTTTAAAAAAAATAGATTCTTGACCATCAGAAATGACCGCATTTAAGATAATTTTTACAATACAATAGCGCAACTTTTAAAAGGCAGAGTCCAAATTTGGACCAATATGTGCGAGCTCATTTAACATGCCAAGCTCACCCCCTTGCAGGAACAAGTTACAGTGCATCACCTCTACAGGTTGTTAGAATTCAGGATGACTCCAGCCTGCCTTTTGCATATGAAGATTACTGTGTCACCTGTATATATTTTTATATTAACATTTCAACATACATTAGGTAGAGCATTAAAATGAACCCTTTCACGCATTAATTATGATATCTTCTGGCAAGAGCTGTGTTGGCTGATATGCCACCATAGCAGCAAAACACATGTATATTAAAGAAAACGGCTTTTGAATAGCTGTCTACTGTAATGACTATCATGCATGAAAGGGTTAAGGTCAAATAATTGTGGCCCAAGTAAGGAGCATTGTGGGCCCCCCTACTGAGCATTCGAAAGATTCAAACCATCAGTGCATATACAGTGTTTTATATGGGACACATATGATTTAATCCACATAATAGCTTCTTTGGAAAAATTTAAAAGTGTGTCAAGATGATAGAACTTGGACACTGACTTTATCAAATGCTTACTTTAAATCTAAAAAAGTCAGCACAAACACAAGCAATTTTCTATCCAATAAACATTTTACTTAAAAAAACCAAACAAAACACAGTTTGCTCAATCTGTGGAACGGTGGGTACAGACTCAAAACTGCTCTGGATGTAAAGTGGTGTAACCGTGGTTTAGATATCTAGTCTACCCACGTGCTGCTCTGCTACCTTAGATATGACCAGTGGTGATTCTAGAGTCTGTTTGGGCCATAGGCAGAAATTCACAGTGTTTTGTATAATCTGACAGTATAACAGTAACATGTTGATGACATCAATTCAAAAGTATTAATGTCAGATTCAGAATTCCTCAAATTAAACTTTTGAATGTCCTCCTTGGGCATAGCTTTCACTATTGATTGTTTACCATTTACATTTCATTTGACAGGGATAATGTAATAGTTCCAATACAGAGGATTAAATTTATGTGCTGGACTGGCTGCTTAGGATTTTAAATAAGAAAACATACAGTTTTCACTATCATAAAACCACTATACCTACACTACAGAAAATGCATATGGAAAATGCAATAAAATACACACACCACATTGCACATACAGCACAATAATTTACATCAATACACCTATGCAATGTACAGTACACCTGTCCAAATTGCTTTGCATCTAAATTATAACTTTTATAATCATAACTTAGCATTCATTTGTTGACAGTTACTTCCATCACACATCTTTCATTAGTTAACAACAAAAGTGTTGTCCAAATCTCCATAAGTGGTATCAGAAAATGACAGTTAAGGAATTACTCTACAAGTTGCAGAGACCATGTTTATTTGGGTAACAATGCCACAGACCAAGCTGACTGGTTATGAAGTGTTAATACTTGAACTGCTAGCTTCTATGCTCTGACACTCAGCCACACTCAGTGGTCAGGTCAGGTCTTTCCTATCTTCATTGCAAACTTTGTACATTGCCACTGCCACCCCCGGGACCACAAGTCAGTCAAAAATTAACCAAAATTTTTTTTCACCCTGATTTAAAAATTCAGTTAGCTGTAGCCCCCTTCCTCGCTGATGGAGAGAGTATTTGCCTAGATGACAAAAGAACAATCTTTGTGCAATTTAAAAAACAAGAATCAAGTCCATAGATGTCCTTATTTTTTTTAGATTTTCAGTGAATTAAAAATATTATTTACTTGTTGTGTATTACCTTTATTAAAAAATGTAGAATTAATGGGTCGTGAGCAACAGCAGTTGGAGTAAAAAGCCAGGTGATTTCACAAACAAAATTTACGAGAAAAATATTCTATTCAGTAGCTACGAAGGTTGGATTTTAATTGAGTTTTACATCTTTGATATTCTAATTATTTTGTCTGCAGATAGTCTCAATATACCCATTTACATTTTCAATTATATAATTAAAGAAACAACTAAAAAACAATGTAACTGAAACATGTAAGAAAACCTCTTCCTTTTTAGTGGTAGACTTATTGAGGGTGTTTTAATAATCATTTCATTTTAACAATACTGATTATAGATGCCCTAAGTCTTCTTAGTTTTTACTTTTCCATTTCACAGTAGTGTGAAGAATAAACAAAGAAAAAACCTCATAATAGTTCAAAATTGTGCACAGGAGTCCATCCCTTTCAGTGAAAAGCTGATTTACAAAATACGTTTTCAGAGCTTTTAAGTGGCCACTGAGGTGCTTTGTTTGTGCAATCAATGTCTGGTAAACCATCATAATTGATTACCACTTCTGAGATCTGTTAGTATGGCAGAACAGGTTGGTGATAAAAAAGAAAAACTGGAAAGAACGTTAAATTCCACATTGCAGTTTTTAACTCACTCATCAAACTGGCCAGCTGCTTTTGAAACATATAGTGTGCATAGTCATTCAAAGGATTTAGTTACTTTTTTTCCAGTTCAAACATTTTTGGTCCACAATTGCTAGAAAATATTTATCTTATTTTTCGTTATGAAAGTGCTGTGAAATTATGGAGACTTCTTACATTTTTATGTACCTCTGTATGCTCTATCAGTCAGTTTCATTGTGTTGTAAGCAGCAGTGTTGACACTATTGCCAAAAAAGCCCAGTTTCAGTGAAGTATCAGTGTGATGCTGAGTGCTAAGAGCTATGAACTCTGCTTTCACCTGCACAGACATCTGCCTACATAAATGTAAATAAGTGCAATCCACAAAAAGCAAAAAGGGATGTTAGGTTGTAAGGTCTCAGATTAACCCTGGCTTGTTTCCTGTTATGACCACAGCTGGAAAATCTATGTATGTGTGTGTGTGTCCGTAATATGCAATATGGAAACATCACTGCAAAGGGAACTGCCTCAAAGGCTGTTTTGAGTACTTTTTTAATCTGTCTGAACAGATTTTCTCACTGTATAGTGTTGCAGCCCTACAAGAGGCAGTTTCCAAGATAGCCATGGTCCAACCCTCGAGTACTGGCAAAAGGTTACTAGAAGCCAGAGGACCAGGAGGCCGCCAGTCATTGAACTTTGCAAATATTCTTTATGATTTGCCATGTATTTATAACAACACATACGAGGCATTTTTGTATCTGTTGTATATGCAATATTTTGAAGATGGATGTGATCCAAGAAAATGTAGTGAGGACTTCTGACACAGAGACAAGCCCGCGCAGCTTTAAAACAACACAACACCTTAGAGAATTTTCAGAATGTCATCATGTGTTATGGGACTATATATTATCTTTTTCCTCAGTCACAGACTGCAGATTCAACACATCTTCTGAGTGCAAAGGCGGATCTATCGTCCTTTATCTTGAGGAGAGACTGTGAAGTGTGTCAGAGTCAGACAGCCTCTATTGTTGCTTCTGGAGCTCGCCTCATTTTATCGACCAGCACAAGTCAAAGCTGATCTGACCTGCCTGCGTTTGCTGTTCAACAAATGAACAGGTGCTGGATGGGTGTGGAGACAATATGCAAGACACATGAACAAGTACCAAGCACTCAAGCTCCACACAATCTCCTTTTGGGACAATAAAGGATATCTATATAAGCAATCAAGCATGTTGCATTCAGTGTGCTGCAGCTTAGTGCTGTAAAGAAGACGAGGTCAGACGCAAGTCCTGTAGGGGAACACCACATGGGAACTGAGATGTAATACTATAACAACAGAAAATACAGGAACCAGTTGGTCTTACATGAGCAACTGAAATATGAGTGGCAGTTAAAATTGAGGAATTTTACAATTAACTGCCACTGAAACTAAAAAAAAAGCAATTGAAGATGAAACTCATTATAGTCATTATAACACAAAATAAAAGAGAGACAATTTGGCTCAAAGGCAAATGGAAGTATTTTCTCTGTGAATCTGTTTAAAACATCCTTGTTTTGTCTTGTTATGTCAATAGTTAATAATTGACCATTTATACACATAATATACATTACAGTATGTGTACATATCCTCACTTTCAGACTATGCAGAGGAAAAGGTTCATAGACACATTCCTCTGTATATGGAATATGGAAATAACATTATGCAGGAGATTTCTGGACAAGCACTTGAAAGAGAAGCAGGCTGAGTGACTGGCATCAACATCCTGAAGTGCTGCAGCTAGTGAACAAAGTCAGTTTAATCAAATCAAATCAAAGGCAGAGACAGAAGCACAGAAAAACAGAGCGAGGAGAGAAGCAGAATAACATAACAAAAACAAGGAAAAAATACACTCTAACAATATGGTCTTTGCAATCACCAGAAGGCTTAATGTCCTTAATGGACAGCTGGTCTGTTTATTGGTGTAATAGTTTTTATACTAATGATCCATCCTTTGCCATCTCACTGAGAGCTATGTGGCTGGAAGATACAGCCCATCTGATATACCCGCTTTACACACTAATGTTACTGTCTGTAGCTGGCACCGTTTGTGATCAAATATTAGTCTTATGCTGAGCATCTTGTTTTAGACATGCAAAATTCACATTAGTGTCCTGGGGATTGTTACAGATATTACAGTGTCAAAAAGCTTCTTAATTTTCCAAAGAAACAGGCAGAAATTTAAAAAACCAAAACAAACAAAAACACAGAGAAGTCCACAAGACATTAAATGTGCAGCTGTTCTGCACATTAAACAGGTCCCTATATTTCTCTATTACATCCTGAACATATGAAGCACTATCTTCTTCTTTTTTTCTTCTTTCTGCTGCTCCTGTTAGGGGTCAGCACAGCAGATTATCTGCCTCCATCTCACCCTGTCCCTTTCATTCTCTTCTGTCACACCATCTTTCTCTGCATGTCCTCCTTCATTATGTCCATGAACCTTCTCTGTGCTCTTTCTCTTCTCCTCCTGCCTGACATCTCCATCTTCAACACCCTTTGTCCAATATATCCACTATCCCTCCTCTGCACACATTCAAACCATCTCAGCCTTGCTTCTCTGACTGTATCTCCAACCTACTCATCTTAAGCTGTGCCTCTGATGTACTCATTTCTAATCCTGTCCATCCTGGTCACTCCCAGTGAAAATCTCAATATCTTCATCTCTAACACCTAGAGCTCCATCTCTTGCCTTTTCGTCAATGCCATCATCTCCAAACCATATATCATAGCAGGTCTCACTACCATGTTGTATACCTTCTTTTTCTCTCTTGCTGCTATCCTTCTGTCACAAAGCACCCCCAAAACTCATCTCCACAAACCACAACCTGCCTGCACTCTCTTCTTCAGCTCTCTTGTACACTGTCCGTTGCTTTGGATGGTTGATCCCAGGTATTTAAAATCATTCAACCTAACTACCTCTACTTCTTGCATCTTCACCATTCCACCTGCCTCCCTCTCATTCACATGCATGTATTCTGTCTTGTATACTGACTTTCATTCCTCTTCTCTCCAGTGCATACCTTCACCTGTCCCTGCTGTCACTACAGATCACAATACTGTCTGCAAGCATCTTTGTCCCCAGAGACTCCTGCCTGAACTCATCTGTCAACCTGTCCATCACCACTGCAAACACCAGTCACCACTGTCTCACTGTCCTCATACATGTCCTCCACCACCTTCACATACTTTTCTGTTATTCCTGACTTCCTCATACAATACCACATATCTTCTCTTGGCACCC
>VUQH01075609.1:2697-14346 GCA_015106775.1 Etroplus canarensis
TTTTATTACTTTCTTCAAAGTCAGAAGTTTACATACATTTCCTTAGTATTTGGTAGCATTGCCTTTAAACTGTATGACTTGGGTCAACCATTTTGGGTATCCTTCCACAAGCTTCTCAAAATAGTTTGCTGGAATTCTGGTCCATTCCTCCTGACAGAACTGGTGTAGCTGAGTCAGATTTGTAGGCCGCCTTGCTCGCACACGCCTTTTCAATTCTGCCCACAAATTTTCTATGGGATTGAGATCAGGGCTTTGTGATGGCCACTCCAACACATTAACTTTGTGACTATTTTAGTGGTATGCTTAGGGTCATTGTCCATTTGGAAGAACCATTTGTGCTCAAGCTTCAACTTCCTGGCTGATGGCTTGAGATGTTGCTTCAATATTTCAGCATAATGTTCTTTCTTTATGATGTCATCTATTTTATGAAGTGCACCAGTTCCTCCTGCAGCAAAACAGCCCCACACATGATGCTGCCTTACTTCACACTTCACAGTTGGGATGATGTTCTCAGGTTTACAAGCTTCCCTCTTTTTCCTCCAAATGTAACAACGGTCATTATGGCCAAACAGTTCCACTTTAGTTTTATCAGACCACAGGACATGTCTCCAAAAATTAGGGTCCTTGTCTGTGTGTGCGTTTGCAGCTTGTAATCTGGCTTTTTTATGTTGCCTTTTAACCCATGTTGGTACAGGGCTCGTTTGACGGTGGATAATGACACACTCTTACCAGCTTCAGCCATCATCTTGACAAGGTCCTTAGCTTTGGTTCTGGGGTTGATTCACACGTTTTGGACCAAAATCCATTCATCTCTGGGAAACAGAACCTGTCTCCTTCCTGAGCGGTATTATTGCTGGACATTCCCATGTTGTTTATGCTTGCAGATAGTTGTTCGACCAGATGAACGTGGCAGCTTCAAGCATCTGGAAATTGCTCCCAAGGATGAACCAGACTTGTGGAGCTCCATAATTCTCTTCTTGTTATCTTGGCTGATTTCTTTTGATTTTCGCATAATATCAAACAAGGAAGTAGTTTGTTTGAGTGTGGCCTTAAAATACATGCACAGGTGTGCCTCGAATTAACGCAAATGCTGTCAGTTAATCTATCAGAAGCTTCCAGAGCCATGTCATCATCATCTGGGCTTTCCCACATTGTTTAAAGGCATAGTAATCTTTGTGTATGTAAACTTCTGACTTTGAAGAAATTAATAAAATTCTCTTGAAAATATTCTCTCTCGCATTATTGCAGCATTTAGCAAATAGAAATAATTTTGGAAATCCTAACTGATCTAAAACAGGAGAAGTTTAGTCTGATTTAATTTCAGACAGTGAGAAAAAAATGTTTGTGTCTTTTTATACAGTTTATGTAAACTTTTGGTTTCAACTGTATATGTGTTTGGCCATTTTTTACTTGTGTTTTTGTCTTGTCTGGCTTGCAGTTTGAGTCCCAGAGGTTGGTGCTGCTGGAGGCTGGCTGCGGTGTTGGAAACTGCATCTTCCCTCTGCTTGAGGATGACCTCAACATCTTTGTTTATGCCTGTGACTTCTCACCGCGAGCTGTTGAATTTGTCAAAGTAAGATTTGTTGGTCTTCCTGGGATTTTTTTTTTATTATCCAAATGAACACCAGGCTCTTCCCATGTAACACACTAATTTACATTCACACAGAAGCAATACAGTCTGTCTTCTCCAGCTGGTTGCTGAAGGATCTCTAAAATTTGAGAAAGGCTTTCCAGATGGACAAACCCAGATGCATCCCTGACTTTGGGCGTTCATTACTCTCTCATTTAAAATCCAGCTTTAGAAATGCAGTGTTTACTACTGTCCAGTTGCTCATAATAGCTGACATCTACATTTGTATAGAACAGCTCCCCAGTGAGAGGAAAATTTGAGTCACTTTTTCTTTCTTGGAATGAAATATAAAGATTAAAAACACTTAATTTTGTAGCTGAAACGTCTTTATTCTCTTTTTTGACAGCAAAACCCTTTGTACTTCACTGAGCGCTGCTGTGCCTTCCAGTGTGATTTAACTAAAGATGACCTGATCAAAAATGTACCTGAGGGCAGTGTGGACGTCGTCACTCTCATCTTCGTCCTGTCGGCTGTCCACCCTGACAAGATGAAGCTGGTTTTGGAAAATATCAGCAGGGTGAGAGCAGTGTGACTAGATTTAGTCTAGGTCCCTTAGCTCCCAACTGTTTCGAATTTAATTATTTTTGATTGCCGACTTCCCCTCTACCAAAACTACGCAAGCATGTGCATTTCTGTTATACTTCATACATAATCTAAAATGCATATAAATAAGTATTTGATTAAAAAGACTTTTATGTGACTATTAGAGTTTGAAGCAGTAACATACAGGCATGTGTCTTAAATGGTGTAATGTGACTCGCATGTGGTTTTAAGGTGCTGAAGCCTGGAGGCATTGTCCTGTTCAGGGACTATGGCCTTTACGACCACGCCATGCTCCGATTTAAATCCGGAAGCAAGCTGGGAGAGAACTTCTATGTACGACAGGATGGAACCAGGTCCTATTTCTTCTCTAAAGGTCAGTAGATACTTTAAGAAAGACATTTTATGCCTGTGTTGTTGATAAAAGGCTTAAGTAAATAGTTCAGTTCATACTAGCTTAAATTAGATAAATGTATACTCTAAGTTCAGAGAAAGAATAAATTAGTTTGTTCATTGTGATTTGTCAGTGGCTAAATTATTTTGGTTTTGATTTTTGTTGATCTACCTCACAAACTATGACACAGAGAAGAGACAGTATTGTTCTATATTACAAATATGTACATGTATATAATGATATAAATATATAGGGGGTCATATCCTTCCTGTGTGTGAAGGCTTTGCAGTTTAGCCCTGGGATTAATAAAGTATTTTGAACTGAACTGAAGGCTCTGTTCATGCATGCCATCCTTTTGTGACATGTCAGAAAACACCTCAGCCCTTTTTTTCTCATTGCTTTCAGAGTTCCTGGCTGATCTGTTTGAGAAGACAGGCTTCCAGTGTGTTGCTAATGACTATGTTCTAAGAGAGACTGTTAACAAGAAGGAGGGACTCTGCGTTCCCAGAGTCTTCCTGCAGAGCAAATTCACCAAGCGTAGCCTGTCATAGAGCTGATGTAACCTGGACTTTGCCATCTCACAAATCTACTATGTCTGGGCAAACATAGCAGTGAAATGTTCAATTGAAACCAGACACCAAAAAAATGAGAGAATTAATTTGCCAAAACTTCAGCAGAAGGGAAACTGGTGCCTGTATGCCCCAGGTACTGAATCCTTCAGGCCATTACAGGTGTGTAAGGTAATAATGCCTCTTCCTGCTACTTAACTAAACTATTTTGTCCCTGAAGAACGTTCCCTAACACATCGGAACAGCAATTTTGCCAGCAGTTAAAGAGCTTTAATTGGATTATTTTTTTCAAGGGAGAGAAAAAGGTGCATAGTTGTTAAACATGGTTGTTAAAACCTTTCTGAAAGTATTCACAGTTGAAGATGTCCCTTCTGGAACACATTTTTTCTCTACCCCTAATTCCCCTGATATGGAGATAATGAGATAATTTTAAATGTAACTTGTGTAAATGTATTTTAATATTTAAAATACATTTTAATCTGAGTTAAGCAATTTCACACTTTTGTATGCAAGATTTCAAACAATTTTTTGTGGAAAAAAATAATTGCCTCACTCTATTCCTGATCTATTTTTATGTTCTGCAAACCACAGTGGCAGAAAATGATCATAAACGCTGACGTGCTGACTTTTTAAGAATAAACTTGTTGAAACTTTAGCTGTTTTAACAGTCCTAATAATATTCTGATGATGACACAGTTGCCTTCCAGTTAGATGTCATTGAATACTCATTGTACTGAACAGGAGGAAATATGGCGAGATGGAGGGGTATAACATATGGCAAAGGATCCCAGTTGGAGTCACGCCACAGACATTGTGTTTATATGGTATATCTTGACCATAAAATATACTGGGATATCAAAATCTAAGACTTCCACATTATGCAAAATTATAACACAGCAGTATTAGAGAACAGTGGTTGGTTTAATAAATTATATAAATCTTGTATTCAGTGTAGTTGATAATGAAGTCATCTAGAGGAGTGGTGAAGTTTTAAGTTATAGTTTGCAAGAAGCTAAGATAACAACTTCAAAACTCAGTAAGGTATTTATAAACTTGGGTTAAAGTGTGAAGAAAATACAGAAAATAATGATGTAATTTATGACTCACGATGGTGAATAATATCCTCCTTTTGAAAAAAATGGAGACTCTCAGTCATTGTTGTCTTCTTAATCTTTCGGCTTCTCCTGTTAGGGGTCGCCACAGCAGATCATCTGCCTGCGTCTCACCTTATCCTCTTCCCTCACACCAACCCTCTGCATGTCCTCCTTCACTACATAAATGAATCTTCTCTGTGGTCTTCCTTTTCTCCTCCTGCCTGACAGCTCCATCTTCAACGCTCTTTGTCCAATATATCCACTATCTCTACTTTAATTCCTCTTGTCTCCGGTGCATACCAATGAGAAAAGGACAGAAACCATGTTGTTTGGGGTTTTTTTGGAGAGCAAAGTTTCCTGAACAAATCATTTGTTGGAAATTATTACTCTCATTTATTCAACTTGTGGACTGAAATGCCTCAGTCTACATGAAATACTAGCTTAACAAGTCTGTGCAGTATAAATGGATCCAAGTATTTATTGTGAATAAATGCCTTATTTCCTCTTTATTTTTGAGTAGCTACTAATTAAAGTCAAAATTCCACAGTGCCAACTCAGTGTTTTAGCATTGCTTTTCTTAATGCTCAAAAAAATTAGGGAAACACTTGATCATCACAGTATAGCAAAGTCAGTTAAACTTGAGTGGTATCAGTCTGTCTCGTTAGGAAGCGTAAAGCATCATGAATCCATTTCACCAGCTTTAGAGCAAATGAAAGTGACAACAGGAGCACTGGAGGGACATCAACAAAATAGCCCCATAAAGGTAACTGTTTTGCAGTTGGTGGCCTCAAACCATGTCCTTATCCCTCCTGCTGATTTTTTTTATAGTTTTGCTTTTTGCTGGTGTCCTGGTCAGCATGAGGTGGTACCTGCAGCCCATTCAGGACACACATGTAGTCCAGCTCCTCGTGGACGGCCTTTTTCACAAGAAGGTTTAATGTGTCTCCCAGCTCAGTCTCAGTGTGGACTGACATCCTTTGGCGAGACCTATACTCAGAGTGCAGCACCATGCAGCTCAATTTGCATTTGCCAGAACTGGGTTAGACTCACATTCATCACGTGTGCTCAGTGTAACAATCATCAAGAGTTCCCCTATTTTTTTTGAGGAGTGTCTTGTTGCTCTGAGTATCCATTCATGGAATTCTATATTAAGCAAATGCTTTGATAAGAATTTAAGGTTGATTATACTGAAAAATATGTCTTTTGAAGCACAAACACCAAGAGCAGCATGAGCACGAAGGTATCAGGTTTTCCGCGGCTTGTCAGAAAGAAAAAGCACCCCCTCCCCCCACCTGACTATAAAACACTATAATGCTGTGCTCCCAGGAACTAGTTTGTCCAGATTTAATTCTTGTGATTGTCAGTGATAAATTTTGTCAAAACCTTAAGGCCTTTTTTACACAATGCAACAGGAAAACATGAAGAATGTTTTGTTTGCCTTCAGTGTACCATTAACAAGTGAAATGTGTAGCCTTGCCTGAATGCTACTGACAAGTGGGGCTATGTGGTGATGTGGTGAACCTGTTTAAGGTCTTAGTCAAGCATTCTGCAGCATGCTCTAAATGTGGCTTCCTGTTCAGCAACTGTTTTGCCCACTGATTTCCAAGTTCAGAACAAATAAAAAGTTTCTAGTGCCTCTCAACTCAGACTGTAATTTGATGCTTGATTACAATAACATAGCACAGTTTATTGGGATCACCCTGTTTTATGTTGCATACATGAGGTTCCCTTTTTTAACATTTTGTGAGGCCCTGCTGGTTACAAGAAACAGAAATAAAACCCCTAAATCTTCACATTCATAGGAGAAATGGTAGAAGTTAGTTTTTGGCTGCTTTAGAAATCACTGAGAGTATTCAGTATTTTATAAACGCCAGTAAAATCTAATGTAGTTAAACGAAACAGTCCAAACTGAAATGGAAGTGGGTGAACAAGATGTGGGGACACATGTTATAATTCAATCTGAGAATGTAGGGATGATAATAATATACAAATGTATTGGGTTTTATTATTTAAATAGTCAACTCAAGTTTTTAAATGTGAACAAATACTGACATGCTGTGTGTAAACAATCTAATTTATCTGTGATATAGAGACCTGCACCTTTCGGCTGCTCCCTTGTATTCTTCACAAGGGGTCTCCACAGTGGATTAATCCGCATTGGTAATTTGGCAGAAGTTTTATGCTGGATGACCTTCCTGACGCAACCCCCCCAATGGTGAGGGAGGCTTGTGTCCCCACCTGGAATCAAACCAGGGACCTTTTGCTTGTGAGACAAATGCGTAAACTACTAGAAAATAAATGAACAAGCATGGCTTGTTTAGAAGGGTTGCCAGGAGAAGGCCTCTTGGCTCTAAAAAGAACATGGCAGAATGGTTAAGATTTGCAAAGTTGCATCTGAACAAACCACAAGATTTCTAGAAGAGTGTCCAGAATGTCCATGTCCAATGCCCATGCCTAATACATGAGACCAAAGTGGAGCTGCTTGACCGTAATGCACAGCAGCAGGTTTTGTGTAAATCAAACACAGTATCTCAGTGGAGTGCTTGTTTTGCTGCTACAGGACCTGGGAATGTTGCAGTTATTAAATTGATCATGAACTCCTCTGTATACCAAAGTATTTTAGACTCAAAATATGTGGCCAACGATCTAACAGCTAAACCTTGGAGCCAGTTTGGGTCAGGCAACAAGACAATGATCCCAAGCCCAGCAAAATTGCTGAAAAAAAGATTCAAGGTCTTGCAATGGCCCAGTCAAAATCTGGAGCTCAACCCAATTGAAATCCAGTGGCAGGACCTAAAGAGAGCTGTGCATAAACGAAAGCCTGCAAACCTCAATGAACTGAAGCAACCTTGAAAAGAAGAGTGAGCCAAAACATCTCCACAAAAATGCAAGATATTGATAAAGTCATACAGAAAACAATTACTTCAAGTTATTGCTGCTAAAGGTGGTTCTACAAGCTATTGAATCACGAGGTTTAGTTTTTCACAGGACTCTGTGAAAGCTTTCTTTTCCACATGATTCTGTGTAATAGTTGTCAAGATTTAGCAGTAAAAATAAAAGTATAAAGCTCATATAAGATAATTCTTTATTAGTCCCGCAACGGGGACATTTGCATTACAATTCCACATGGATTTCACATGGATGTGGATATTGAGAGTGTAATATGTATCTATACTGCAGGTGGATATTTCATATTACACAGTGGTGTGTGGTGGTGTGTACGGTTTACTGGAAGCAGTGTTGATTGTAAAGTCTAACCTGCAGCTAACGCTCCCTCACACACTTGGGGTTGAAATAGTCTGTTGCTGATGGAGCTCTAGTGCCATCAGTGTTACTTTAAAAATGATTTCAAAGCAACACACTGTAAGGGATGCAGCTTCCTGTCCTGTGGTTTGACTTCTACAGCTTTCCATGTGTATGGTGAAAACTGAAAGGGTAAAAAGGTTGAAGGTGGAATCATATCTGAAAGTTTAAAGCTGCGCAACTACATTCTTGTGTATTATGAATTTCTGAAAATGGCAATCAGTGTATAAGTGCTAAATGCTCTGAGTGACTGAACAGCCAGAGGGATTCTGTTGGAGAAAGAAAAAATTTTAATATTTCTGCTATGCTTTGCGGGAATTATTAGCATTGTCGAGTGTGGGTTTTCCAAAAAAAAATTAATTACATTTCCTAGTTGCGCAGTTTATTAATCACCACATTGCTCTTTGATTTTTGAGCGTGAACTTGCGCTACAAATTGTTCAGATAGCTACAAGCAAGTCTCAGCCTTGATGTTAATTTTGGCTGTTGATTGTTGCTGTGGCTTTTCACACCTTTTCACAGTCCGCTGTTGCACCTCTGATCAGTACAGACACAAACCTGCAAACGCTTAAAGGTCTGTTTGTTCCACTGAATCTATACAGCAACCCACTCTGCCAGAGCTTGGGTTTCTTTGCCTTTCCACTTTCGCATTAAGCATCTAGAGAACATGGTTTCCAAGTACAATCTTCACAGTTCAGTGTTGTGATGTTTGTATTTCCAAATTTCTTTTTCTTATTTTGACTTTTTAGGCATTGCGCAAAATTATTTTGGCAATCCTTTCATTTTATACTTTATACTTTATACTTGCAATGTGGATAAATTCTTGTATGTACTGTGATGCAGTACATTAAAAGAAAATACATAACGATAAACAATAAGATACCTGACAGGGGAATGTTTATTTCAGTTATATAGCAACATTATTTTCTTTTTATATTTTTTTATCATTATTCTCATTATTATATTATCATTATTACCATATTTTGGCGAGACAATGCAGAACTGCGTACTGCAGCTATGCAGAAGAGTCTGGGTGCTGGACTGACCTGCCTGCAGTTCAGACCTTTCACCAACTGAAAACATTTGTCTCATCATGAAATACAAAATTTTAAAAAAACACAACTACTGAGCAGTTGGAGTCCTGTATCAGACAAGGGTCTCCTCAGTTCCTATTTGTTCACGGACTGTTGTTAAACCAAGAGGGGATGCTACACAGTGGTAAACATGGCCCTGTATGAACATCTGAAATGTGTTGCTGCCATCAAATTTAAGATGATCTAGTATTTTTCATGAAATAGTAAAATGTCTCACGTACAACATTTGATATGCTTTCAATGTTTTTTGAATAAAATATTGGTTTATTGCGATTTGCAAATCATTGCATTGTGTTTTTTTATATTTTACACAGCATCCCAACCTTTTTGGAATTGGGGTTGTACATATATAGTGAAACAGTTGTGTTATCATAGCCACATTGGCTCAATTATCTGACACAATTTCTAGACCTTCTTAATAGAAATTTTATTATTTATCAAATATATTTTAAATACTACTACATTAACAGAACAGCATGTGGACGTAGTTACACTGTAAGTCTTTAATTGACTGATCAACTAAAGCAGATACTAGATTATGAAACATCAAAGAAACAATTTTCATTTTAAATATTCATTTCTTTCAAAACAAAGCAAAGAGCTCTTTGTCTCAAAATGTTTCTTGGAAAATATCCAAGATAGAAGAACCATCCATCAACCAGGGCCAGCTCAGGCATATCACTAATCTGTAAAAGAACACACAAAAGTGAGCATATCAGAGTATTTTATGACATCAGTGTTCAACAATAGCTTTTGCAGTATAAAACGTTCTCTTTCATATTCCACATAATTAAATGAAATTCAAAAGAGAAAAATTATGTCAGTTCTAGCGACTGATCAAAACAATACCTTTGACAGTAATCCTCATAATATGTCCTATTGCTGCCTCTCCACTCTTATTGCATTGAGCCTTGCATTGAAAGTCTCCGTTGTCTGCTGGTGTCACATTGAGTATCTCTGTCACAACCTGCCTGTGAGTCACATTGTCAAAGACGGTTTCATTCACTGTGGTCAAGAACTTTGTTGTGTCGTTAAGCACAGTACTTTGTGTAGTCACATTATGCCATATGACATGCACCAATCCACAGTCCAATGAGTTGTAATGTGCCTTGCAAGATAATTTGGCTGATGATCCTTTAGCCGGCGAGATGTTCCTCTTAGTGTTGAGGGAAGTAATTTCTAAGGTATCTAGAACACAAAGTAATGATATTAGCAGTTAGCACATGGCTCAGTCATTCTTAATATTTTATATAAATATTCAAAAGGGAGTGTTTTGGGAAATACACTATCATTTTCTTGCTGAGTTACATGAGGAGACTGATATGATTCACACTGTCTATGGTCTGGTATGGATTACTGACAGTAGTCCATTTATGCTAACAGCCTTAACCCATAAGAACCCATGGTGACACGGGTGTAGCAAACACTTTAAGTGTTCTACAATCTTTCTCATAGAGCTTTATGCTTAACCTTAACTTAAGAAGTCCTTAAGGAAAAATGGATCCGGGTTCTTATGGGTTAAGGTAGAAAACTACACCTACCAGCAACTATAAATGTCATCAATACATTATTCTTGAAAATTTTATGCAAGACTCCTTATGAAAATTTCTTAAGGCCCTTTAGGAATTACAGACAATTTTATAGACAGTCCCTGATTTTCAGACACTCAAAAGTAATGGGACAACTGACTGAAGAGCAAATTTCATGCCCAGGTGAGGCCTGTCCCCTCATTATTCCATGACAGAACAAGCTGGCAAAATATCTGGAGAGGATTCCAAATATTGAACTTGCATTTGATAGTGGTTCACAGAAACTCTAAATGTGAAGTGCAAAGATATATTGATGCAAGTGAAGGAGGACATTATTAGCATGAAATACCAAAATAAACACTTACTGTAAATACAGAGGGTTTACAGAAAAGCGGAAACCAATGGTTAGGAGGGCCAGATTAAACCTTTAGAAACATTTAGAGTTCTAGAAAAAATTCTTTGGACAGACAAAATTAAGATGAACTTGATGATGGGAAGAGAAGGGAAGGAGCAGCTCGTGATTTGAAGCATGCTACATAATTTTTACTACATAGATTTTAGTAGCTGTTGCATAAAAGGACATAAGCAGAGCAGGAAATGAAAGTGGATTTTGAAACAACAAGTCTAGGCTGTTTTGACATTACTATAACAGTTTGAAAACTTTATTCTCGGGCCCCCAGGCCTCCAAAATAGGGGTGTTCCTGCATCACAGGGCCGGAACAGCATTTCTGAAACTATGACTCTTCTTCACAAAGTCCAAACCACATTCAGTCTCTACATGCTGGCATCTCCATTTACTGGGTTGGAGACCCTGCTACATTATGTGAGCTGAAGTAGATGATATCAAAATAGGGTGAAGGGTAAGCTTCTGATTTTAGTTTAGAAAATAAGTTTGTCCTATGCTCTGCATTCTTTAACAGCATAGAAAGTGAACACTACTCATGTGGTTAAGGTGATTTTTACCCAGAAACTAGCAAGTATTTTGAGCACTAAATATTTTTTATTATTGAGGCTTTTAAATGAAGTTTATGAATAGGTTTTTAACTCGTTAGTTGTTTATGCAGTTAAAAAGCACTTACTGTAAAATAAATACCACATATATTATAAAATTGTGAGTCATAGCAGTTATTACTCAATAACACAACCAAAACTGTATTCTAAAAAGTTCAGACTGCCACAGATATATTCACTGATATTTTTTGGTTTACTATATGAGAATAATTAGAAGTGAAGATTCAATTATGGTTTCTACTGAGACACTTTCTTCCCTGAGAATGACACTATCCTATATTGAGAAAATAAAGTGTAAAAATCACGTATTGAAAATTGTTCACTAACCTGTATTCTGAGACATTAATATACACAAAGTCATCAACAGCACCCCTGTAGTTCCAGTAAGCCACAACATTGTATATTAGGCCCAATGGGAGGAATCAGCAAAGATAAGCACGAGGTTCACAGCACAAGTTAAAAATGGCAGTGACAGATTTCATGAGA